>CAUYQG010072064.1:0-23600 GCA_963574415.1 Tarsius wallacei | reverse complement strand
CTGTCCATCAAAAGAGGACTGGATTAAAAAAATGTGGTACATATACACAATGGAATACTACGCAGCCATAAAAAAGAACAAAATCATGAATTTTGCAGCAACCTGGATGGAACTAGAGTCTATAATACTGAGTGACCTCTCAAGAAGCAAAGAACTGAGTATCAAATGTTCTCACTCATATAGTAGACCTTGATCATCCAACGTATTACCATAAGAAAATGACTAACAGTGGTGGGAAACTATGGGGGGGAGCGGGAGGGAGATGGGATTAATGGTAGTAAATATCTGTCTGGGGATGGGGAGACATCTCTTATCAACAAGGGTGCCTGAACGAAGCATATTTTGTATATCTAACCCTTAACTCTACCTCACAATGTCATAATAAAAAATATTGAATTAAAAAAAAAAGAAGTTGGGGAATTAAGTTCTACTTTTCTTAAGAGTAAATTATCTACTTAAGCTATTTGGAATTCTACACAGAAGAATTGCCTATTGCCTCTCATTTGCTTATTTATTCAGTCATGTGTATATATCAGTATGAACTCATGGGCATTTGTTTTATATTTTGTATTAAATCCAAAGCTAAGCTATTTATTTTTTGTTCAAATTGTTCCAACTTTAGCCATTGAGAGCTCTTTCAGTTGATTCCTACATCCCTTTGACATGCCTTCATCAGATTTTTATTTTGTTCTTCCCTATTTTCCGGTACCATAATATGGTCTAAGCTCATTTCCTGACCCTCCTCTAGAGTTAGCCATTTCTCCAAGTATCCCTGGTTCCTGTTCTTGGAGAATGGTATTAGAAACCACAGTCTAGAGTCTGGGTGTGCTCATTGCAGCTGAGGTGTCATTGTTTCTAAGCCCACTCAGCAAATGGAACTCAGAAACATATGTATGTGTCTTTACTTGTGTATACATATATCTCTATAATTATTTCTGTGTTTAGTCATCTGTATCTATATTAAACTAAACATGAGTTCATATTGATGTATCCAAATGTAATCCAGTACTAAATGATTTATTCTTGCCTTCCACCTTTCTTATCTGTAAGCTCCTGTTACTACAGTGAGAAACCCAGCTCCCACCATCCAGACACCAATTTCCATATTTGTTCAATCCTATTATTCAAGCATAGTATTCAAGCATAGTTGTTTCAGAATTTTTCATCTGTGCCTTCATGAGAAATAACTTCATCAATTAGACTATGTTTATATGTAGTTTCCTTTGTCTTTACTTTTAAAGTTTCCATTCATTTTCAAAGTTACTTGAGTCACAAACTTTTATAAAAAATTAATAAATTTTATTTTTAGATCAGTTTTAACTTTGCAGAAAAATTGAACAGAAAGTATAGAGAGCTCCCATACACTTATCTTCCTTCATATTTACAGTTTCTATGCTATTTCCTATTAATAACATATTGTATTAGCGTGATACAATTGAATAAATATTCATACTTTATTATTAACTGGAGTCCATAGTTTAGGTTAAGGTTCACTACTTGCGTTGTGCAGTTTTATGATTTTGATAAATGTATAATGTCACACATCCACTATTACAGTATCATACAGAATAGTTTTCCCCACCGTTAAAAAAAAAAATCCTTTGAGCATCATCTGTCCAATCCTATACCCTACTCAAAGCTCTGGGAATCACTGATCTATTTATTGTCTCTGAAGTTTTTCCTTATCTAGAATATTATAAAAAATAAAATCTTAGAGGATGTAGCTTTTTCAAACTTGTTTCCATCACTTAGCAGTATATGTTTAAGGTTCTCCATGTCTTCTCTTTGTGGCTTGATAGCACACTTCATTTTATCTCTAAAGAATCTTCCATTGTGTGAATAGACCATAGTTTATGCATTCCCCTATTGAAAAACACCTTAGTTGCTTATAGTTTTTAGTAATTATTAATAAAGTTGCTATAAACATCCCTGCATGTACATTTTCAAGTTAGTTGTTGGTAAATATCTAAGAGCATGTGTGGTAGGATTTGAGTTTCGTCAGAAACTACCAAAATGTCTTCCAGGTCAGCCATACCATTTTGCATTTCCACCAGCAATGAATGAGACTTTCTGCATCCTCACCAGTAATTGGTATTGTCAGATTTGGGGATTTTAACAATTCTAATACGTGTGTAATGGAAACTCATTGTTATTTTAATTTGAAATTAATTAATGAAAAATTAGGCTGGGCATCTTTCCATGTGCTTATTTTCCACTTGTATATCTTTTTTCCAGAGTTGTTTATTTAGATCTTTGCCCATTTTCTCATTGGGTTGTTTGTTTTCACCTTGTTCAGTTTAAATAGTTTTTGCTTTTGTTTTGGTATGTTCTGCATAAATAACATACTGCATATTCTGGATATTTATCAGGTATGTGATTTTCTCCCAGTCTGTGGCTGTCTTTTCACTCTTTTAACAGTGTGTCTTGCAGAGTTCATCTGCTGTCAAAAAAAAAACCAAAACTCTGAATTTAGTTAGTAACTTAACACTGATGAATTCAGCATTATTTTTCTACTGACCTAAGTGTAAATTTACTTTGTTCTTATCTTTCAGTTATTCTTTTAAAAGTCTGTTCAGATAGAGTTAGTCTCCCATCCATGTCCTTAGCTCAATTTGACTCGAAGTTAAGGGAATTAAGGAAGACCTAACACCCTTGTGATTACTAGGCAATGTTGCCATTCCTTTCTTCATGCTGTTCATTTGAGAGGGGAGCAAAGGAGAAAGTTTGTTTTTTGGAGGGTCGTCTCCAACTACAATTCCTTCAAAGAGAAACAAGAAGCCAGTGAAATGAAAAGAAAATAGATCCCACACCATTTAAAACGATTACACTAATTTTATGTAGCGGTAAGCATCAATTTATTCAGCAGTGGATTTCAATTATGTTTCCAATTTGCAAATGTTGCCCTCCAGTAGATCTCAAATTAGAGGGCTAAGCACTAAGGAATGGCAAGACAATGACATTGCTATTAGAAATTCATCTGAAGTATTCAATGAACTATTTGAGAAGGTAGTTCACCTTATTTATTGATTTAAAAAATATATATATAATCGATTTATATTGGATTCAAAACCATGTTCTTTGATTGGCTACTATCTACTTTTAATTTTGGGGACATCTATCTATACCTGAATCTGCCCTTGGACGGTTGGGGTGTGGATAAGTTTGAGGATTGCCACAGAAAATATTCATTTCGCTGCTCTAAAAGGTATTAAAGGAACTTGTTTAATTTTTATTATAATGAGATTTGTTGTGTGCAAAAGAGCACTGAAAATAAGAAAGCCATTTCTGTCATATTCTCAGTATCATGAAAAGATACCCTAAAGAAATCCTTATCTAATCTTTTTTAATGTTTTATTCAGATTCTCCCATCATGTTTTATAGCCTCTCCAATCCCAAAGAAATGTAGGAATCAAACAGAATTGTATTTACAGTCACAGTTTAGCTAAGACAATTTATGAATCTCTCTCCAAGTCTTAGTTTTTACCAATAAAAAGAAATAGAAAGAAAATGCATGCCTTTTAGGGTTATTATAGGGCTAATTGAAGTAAGGAGGATGAAATGTGCACAAACACTAGGACAATATTAGCTTCCCCTCATTGTATGTTGAAATTTTTTCCTTTGAAACATACTCAACATCACATTTCATAGTTCATATAGGATGCCAGAATCAGAAAATTAGAGTTCTTAATCATTTCTTGTTTAAGAAATTTCCAACCTCATGCAGCCAAAGGGTGCAACTGTCTTCCTGCCCATTGTCCATGCATTCACCCTCCAGGCTGGAGTTTCCTCCCCAAAAGCCTCCACTCCCTTCCCAGGGCCTTGAACTAAGGACATTATACATGCAGGCATATTTTGAATATCTACTCAGTTATTTATCTACATGAAGGTGGAAGTTGTATTCTACTGACATCTTCATAGTAGATTCTCAGAAAATGTTTAGGAGTAGATGAAAAGCTTGAAAGGAGGGAGAGAAGGAGGGACTGAAGGAAGGAGGAAGGGAAGATTGTAGTTTGAAGGCAGCATGAAGAGTCTTTTCTTATATAAGCAGCCACCTAGAGAATAAAGCAAACGTTTGTTCTGATTGGATAAGTGGATTTTAAGAAATCTGCTGCACATTAGTGTAAAGGAAGTTCTGTGTAGCTGCCTCTACTGGACATGGATGCCTTTTCCTGGTTTGTCTACTTATGACTCTCCATACTCATGGTGAGGTCTGGGCAAAACGTTGAAGGCCTTGGGTTTTTTGAGCCCTCAAATATCTTCTTTCACTACAAAATGAATATAAAATTCTCCAGATTTCTTTACACCCTACAATGGGTTTCATATGCATCATTTATGCATGTGGCTACAAGGAAAGAACACAGAACACAGGCTTCACTCCACCCAAGTTTGTTTTGCCAGGCCTTTAACCTTAATGAAGTCTTATTGAATAAAACTTAAATGTCGGAGATAAGTTTTTAAAAGTGCACATGGAGTTCAGGGGAATGTTGGAAAATTCCCTCTTGACCCTGAAATGTTTTTCCCCAAGCCAGAGCTAAAGTTCCGTTGGTTTAGGAGGTGGTGGATTAAACAAGATCCCCAAACTGGTCTTAATCAGAAAGTACCATGCAAGGACTGGGAAATGTCTTCAGGACAAAGCAGGGTCAAAGCTGGAGACTCTTGGGTCCAGGTCAACTGGTTTCACACTATGAGGTTCCTAGATCTGAAGTCATCCCACCAAAAAATAAAAAATAAAACAACAACAAAGCAAGTCTCCGAGATCACCCAGCTACCTGTGCACTTCCTGGCCCTGGTCCTCACCCCTCTTCTGACTTCAGTCCCCTTGTACCCTATAATCGAATTCCTAATCTCCCTTTCAGTGTATGAAATAAATCTGTCTTGAAAAAGTTTGCCCAAATAAGAAAACCATTATTAAAACTTTCTAGAATGCAATTTATTCGTTCCAAAAATATTTATCAAATATACACCACACACTCGGCACTATAGAAAGTAAGAAAAGCCCTGACATAATTCTTCTCCTTGCAGTGCTTGCACTTATAAAAGATCTTACAGTTCAGTAGGATCCTTTTTTTATTTATTAGTTCATTACTCCCTCACTAAAGGCATTTTCTGTTTCCAGTGTGTTATGATTTATATGGGGCAACAAAACAGGGTTTTCTCTTTCCTCTATCTTTTGTCAAATGTTTGCTTTGTTTAAAACTAGTACAGTGCCATTTTAGTTAAATCACACTTGCTTTTATATAATATAACTGTCATGCCAAAGCTATTGCATTATTACGGAAGTCAGTAAATATAAATAAACTGTATTTTCAGAATAAAATGACATAGAGTTCATTTTCGTTTTATCTTTCTATTTGCCCCAAGAAAGTATGGATCTTCCGGCAAATCACTACATTTCATTTTTTTCTCTTGAATTTTTCTCAGGCTCATTGCCTGTCTCTCCCTTCTCTATACACAAGCACAGATATATGCCAAAGGCAGCCGCGGAGGCCCTGGCTGGAATCAGAGGCAATCCAGCCATCAACATTCCTGGGTAGTTCAGGGGTATGCTCATCTCCTGTCCCTCTCTGGAGGGGAAATGATCTAGGGCTGATGCACTTTGTGAGGTTTCCAGAAATGAGGAAGCTGTGGGTCACTTAATCATCAGATGCACAGACGACACAGGGAATGCCGAAAAAGTATACACATTTTAGGTATGACGTTTGCTCAAAACATGGCACTAATCAAATAAATGCTAGCATCACCATGTGACAGACAGGACAGTTAAAGAAAATGACTGAAGCATGGTTGAGCGAATATCATACTACACATTGCTACTGTAATTTAATTCAATTTCAAAAAGTAATGCATAGATAACAGCGCTTAAAATGTGCATATATATTTTTGGCACCTCCTGTATTATCTGGCTTTTTTTAATTGATATTTTTTCTAGAATATTATACTGAATGCTTTTAATGTGGAAATGAATTCTAAGCTGTTCACTAGGGTGCATTTTTACCCCCAGTATTGATGGGCTCCTACCAAGTGCAAGTACAGAACCCCAGTGTGGTCCTTCATGCTAGATTCTTCTTTAATGCAAGGGTTATGCATTATAGATTGCAATTCATCTATGGGTGTTTGATGTATAAACACAGTGAAGTACTGAAAACAACCTCCCAGTCTGCGGGCCAAAAAAACTTAAAATTTTAGTTCACCAGAATCGTTATTGGATTGGCTGGCACTGTCTAAAATAAATGTTTCTTTTGTCAATTTTTCAGTGAACTTGTCAAAACCAAATAGAGGGATTTTTTCAGTGAGCTTTATTCTGTGTGTAAACACAGGGCTATTTATTCACCAAAGGAAACTGCTTCATGAAAACCAAATTATTACTGTGCCAACAGTTTTTTCAAAGCTCTCTTAAGGTCTATAAAATTTTTTTTGCAGCACATTTTGTTTTTAGGGAGATGACGGCGATCCTCTTCTGTAGGTGACGTGGAAGTCGACTCTGATCTATACAACCACAAGGAAACATAAAGCACAGTTCGACCCTTCCTGGCCACCTCTAGCTTGAATCAATATTGCAACTATAACCAAGCATAATCCAATCATGCAGAGTGTTAAGACCCAGAGGACTGCAAAAGGCTCTGTAGGAGGTGTGGGGGTTATTTTGATTCTTTCAGATTGACCGGAGAGCTGCCTCATCTTAATGACGTTAACTCAAACTGAAACCACTCCAAAAGCAGAGAAATGGGGTATTAAGAAGCAGATGACCTTTGAATGTATTTACACCTCTGGGCAAGAGCAGCCGTGAGGCTGTGAGGAGTCGCGAAGGCTATTCTTTAATGGGAGTCTTGGGTCGCCTGCATCAGCTTGAAAGACACAAAGAACCACAGGAAAGTTTTCACGGCCTTCTATCTTCCAGGCAAACTCTGCCTCCAAACAAACAAACAAACAAAAAGTGTTGTATTTTGCTTTGTTTTGTTCCATTTTTCAAGAATACAATCATCCTATCATCTTGCTGTGTTATTGTCTCCAGTCATTAGACCCAGTGTCTGGGGCCTGTCAAATGCACTGTACTAGTTAGTCTTCAAGTCACTTTGATTAAATTCAATAAATAAGGCAGTAAACATGGTTTATGGTTTATTAAAAGTGCAATTGATTGCATACTGAGATATTCAGAGACCTCTGAATAAATCAACTAGTTAGAAAATTCAATATTTTCAGACAGGGCAAATTTATCCTATAAGTACACTGTAAAAATAAAAACTATCCCTTTGTAGTCTTATATGTCTAACTTTATGGAATAAGAGGCAAAGGTACAGAGGAGGATTCAGAGACATTCCTTATTTATGTAAGAAGAAATTGTTCCAGCTTAAAATACCTGCATCTTTAGCCTCGAAACGCCCAAATGAGAAATTCAAAACCCCACTCACTTATCCAAATGTCTCGTTAAAAAATTAAGACATTCTTCTTATTTAACCTAAATCTTTTCTCATGTAGTTGTCTTTGGAAATGAAGAGAATTTGGGCCAGTAAGAATCATAATGAAAATGTTATATATCACTCACAATTGCGAAGATGTGGAATCAACCTAAATGCCCATCAGCTAGCCAGAGGATAATGAAAATGTGGCATACGTACACTATGGAATACTATTCAGCTATCAAAAAGAAAGAAGTAATGCCTTTGCTGTAACTTGCATGGAATTGGAGAACATCATGCTAAGCGAACTAACTCAGGAACAGAAAACTAACCACATGTCTCACTCATAAGTGGGAGCTTAACTAGGAATATGCAAAGACATAAAGAATGGTATGATCAATAGGGGCTCCCAACCCCCAGGCCAGGGGCCAGTAGCAGTCCATGACCTCTTAGAACCAGGGAGCATAGCAGGAGGTGAGCGGCTGGCAAGATTCTCATAGGAGCATGAACTCTACTGTAAACTGCACATGCAAGGGGTCTAGGTTGCATGCTCCTTACAAGAATCTAAAGCCCAAGTTTCCACCCCACCCTCCACCCCTGTCCATGGAAAAATTATCTTCTACAAAACCAGTCCCTGATGCTACAAAGGTTTGGGATCATTGGATACTGGAGACTCAGAAGAGGTAGGAAGAGAAAGGGTGGAGAGACCAAAAAAAACACCTATTGGGTAAAATGTGCACATATGAGGGTGATGGATACTCTTAAAGCCCAGATCCCAAACTATTTGTATCCCCCAAAACTACTGACATTTTTAAAATTGAAAAAATAAATAAATAATCGAAATATCAAAAAAAAATGCTGTGAATCTATCCAACCCTATATTTCTGTGATGCCCAGCTCTTTTACATAAAGCCGTCCACTTCTCCACAGGAAGGACTCTTGCTAAGTTCTCCACTGACCTGTGTACTGCCGTCCCCAACAGCGTCTTGTGAATATTCACTTTATTTGAACTCATTGAGCAATGCAACCCAACTCACCATCCCTCTTCACTGGGTTTCCCCACACCACTCCACGTTTGGTTTTCTGATAGTTTCTTATTACTTCCTTTTGTTTTTTCTGTCTTCTCATGAACACGGGTATTCAATTCCTTGTCTTTCTCTCTACTTTCCTTTGGTGATATCACCACTCCAATGGCTTCATCAACCAGCTGACATTGACCCTTGGATTTATACCGTGGGTTTCAGTTTCTCTCCTAAACTCCACACATATGTCAGACTGCCTACCAGAAATACTAAGAGCCTACCAGGGATCTCACACTAACGAGTTTGTCTTCCCTTCCAAATCTGCTATGCCTTAATTAGTAGTATTACTTTCCATATAATGGAAAGCCCAAGCCAAAGATCTCAGAGTCACCATCAGCATCTCCTACTCCCACACCCTCTACATGAATTGGGAACCATATTTATACCAATTATGTTCCTAAAATGCCTCTCACTGTATCTTCTCCTCTCTTTCCTCTGGCCCTGGCTTGGCTCGGGTCTTCAGAATCTCTCATCTATCTACTCCTTACATGGTCACCTCATCATCATTCCTAAACCTAGCCACTATCCTTCTTATATTTATGCCTCAGATGCCTTTTATATGTGCACATCCACTTTGCAAAATGTGGTCAGACTGAGCAGAGACCATTTCTTTGATGGCTCCATTTTTGCCTACCGATACAGATTCATCCAAGCTGTGATAAGCAGATTACACCAACTAGGCTCTGAAGTAGCATACATTATGTCTAAAGAGTGTGACATTGGAAGTTAGGAAAAGGGGGTTTTGTATCCCACATATGAGATCACAAGTTTCTTCTCTACTCCCAAGTTTTGCCATAGAGGGTTATAGTAAATGATTTATAAGGGTCTTTCAACCTTTGACATCTTTTTTAGAAGAGTGGCTAAATATAATAAGAAAATGTCTACAGACCAGTTAGACTGCTTTGAGATATCATCACAGCTATAAGGAACTTTATTCTCATTTTAGTTCTAACGATGAACAAACCATCTGTTCTGTGTCTAGAAATCAGGGAGACAGATAGAAGCATGAATCAGTTCTAATCACCCAGGAACTTCTGATCCAGTTGTGAAAAAAAAATAGATTGTCTTATTAACTATAGTACAAAATATGCAAATTCTATACTGTTTAAATGAATGACTCAATAAATAAATAAAAGGGGAAAACACATAAATCTTTCATGCAGAAGAATTCCAAGTACATTATAGACATACTTGCCCTCAAGTATGTCTCAACCCTTAAGTATGGGCTACACATAGTAACCTGATGACTAATTTTGGTGTGATATCCTGGATGGGATTTTAAAAGACAAAAAAAAGACATTCGATAAAAACTTTAATATTATTAGCAAACTTCAAATATACAAAACATTAGTAGCAACTACAGCCACCATGCTATACACTAGGTCTCCAGAACTCTTTCATCTTATAGCTTCATGTTTATACCCTTTTGACCTTTCAACAAAGTTATACTCTCTTAGCAATCATCTGCTCTCTTGGTTGAGAGAGTAGATCTCAAATGTTCTTACCACACACACACATACACCCTCACTCAAAATGGTAACTAGTGAGGTAATGGATATCTTAGCTTGATTGTGGTAATCATTTTACAATGAATATGTATCAAAACATTACATTGTACCCCTTAAATACATGTAAATTTTATTTATCGGTCATATCTCAAAAATATAGGGAAAGAACAGAAATAGAACCAATCTGAATAAAGCACAGATTTTTATTAGTAATAATGGATTAATATTGGTTTCTTAATTGCAAACAAATGTACCGTATCAATGTAGGCTGCTAACAATAATAGAAATTGAATGCTGAGTATATGCCTATATGTACTGTCTTCTCAATTTTTTGTAATTCTAAAATTATACTAAAATAAAAAGCTAACTTAAGAATTTTTTTTGAATATTCATATTGTCACAACCACTTTGCCATGCACCGAGGACCAAGAAATGAGTGGCATACATGAAACCATGCTATAAGACTGTAACTGCTACAACATGGATGGGGCTGAGAACATCATCCTAAGAGAACTAACTCAGAAACAGAAAACCAAACACTGCATATTCTCACTTGCATGTGGGAGCAATGGTCACGAAGAGAAATAATAGACACTAGAAGGAGGGAGGCAGGGAGGAGAGTTAGAGTCAGAAGTTACTTATTAAATACAATGCTCATTGTCCAGGGAATGGGTCCTCTGAAGTCCAATCTCCACCAGTATCCAATATGTCCACGTAACCAACATGTACCTGTAACCCCTGAATCTATAATTTTAAAAAATTGAACTGCTGACTGAGAACAATGGCCATTTAGAGGAAGGTGAAGTCACTTCTGGCTGGGTGTTGCAAGAGGCCAGAGAGGCAGGGTTAGTGTAAACTATGTCTGCTTTACAATATATGGCTGAGTTTTACTTATGCCTATGAGGCAAATAAGTTCTTCCGGAGCAGAGAAAAAATAAAAATAGAATCATCCACCAGAACAAAAGTTGCACAGACTATGCAAGTGGAAAAACAGTATCAAGTCTCCCTGTAGAAGTGCTCAACAGTTGGGATACAACCCAGCTGATGAATGGCTTAGACCAGCATTGTATACTGAATGTTTGTGCCTTGGAGGTGGGACCTTTGAGAGGTAATTAGGTTTAGATAAGGGCATGAGGTAAAGACTCTCATGATGGAATCAATGTCCTTATTAGGATATCAGATCTCTTTCTTTCTCCTCTATGTGAAGAGACATTGACCCTCTGCAAAACAGAAAAAGGACCATCACCAAGAACCTGACCACCCTGAAGCCTCAAATTGGGCTTCTCACCTCCAGAACTAAGAAAAATAAATGTCTGTTGTTTAATGACATCCAGTTTATATTTTGTTATAGCATTCTAGGAAGCCTAGAATGATTAGCCAACTACTCACTTGTAATGCCCAGGAGAGAATACTTGTGTCATGAGTGTCTTGGTTGGTAAGTCAGCTGGTAGAACATGAGAGGCAGTATTCCTTATGCCTCCCATGAAAGCCTTCCAACTCATAATATACCCATGTTATAGCACTGCCTGAATAGCACCACAAAACAAGGTCATCAAGTCTCCATCCCTCCAAAGATGGTGAGGCAATTAGACAAGAATCATATTTGCTGCTAATGAGGCCATCCCTGGAAGTGGGGGATCCACCACTACGTGCTGAAGGTTCCCAATTATTAAGTAGGATATATGGAATGAGAACTACTTTTCTTAGCTCCTCTGAAATCATTTAATTCCTCTCCATTTCTCCCTCATAAACACCAGCTGTTCCACCATCAATCTCTTCCTAGACATCAAGACAAAATCAGAAGTATAGACAGAAAACAAATTAAGAATGTGTAATGCTAAGAAGATTTGGCCTCCAGGCACACCAAGTAGTCGGAGCTTGAGATGAGAAGGAACACACTATGTGAGGTCAACCTGAGGAGGTGAATAAAGTTATGCACCAGTCCAGCACAATTATTTGACTTGAACTTTAGAAAGTTTGTCATCAAAATCTAAGTCCATTCAGTTTGATGCACAAGGCTTCAAGGCATAAACCCAGGTCGCCCCAAGCAATATCTGAAGGCAATTGGTATGAAAACATTGTCAGTCGGGGAAGGGCAAACCAACCAGTTGAGATCTATGTTAGATGGTACTGAGAACAGAGTCCAAGTTGCTCATAGAGGGGATCAACAGGGCCAGGGAAGGTGAGGACACCATCCAAGCAAGCTAGAGTTGAGCCTGTCTCCTAATTCCTGCAGGAGAACTGAAATACTAAACGAAACCTGCAACCAGACTGACAAGGCAGAGGTTAGGGAAAGTCTTAGCTTCCGTGAGGATACGGCTGTGAGTTTCCTTGGATCACACTGAACTTCAGACTACATTAACATAATTAACCCTGGACCCTGCCGGTTGCTAGAGAAGCAATTCCCCATGTGTTCTTTGGTCCATTCAGCACTGGGTAGGGTCAAGCTTAAGGAAAGGGACTTTGTGCACAGGTGGGCAAGGATGGCAAGGTCAGGGGCTGACAAACAGGGCCTGTAGCCACACAAGAAAAGGACCAGTTTCAAAGCAGAAGCTATGAGTTAGGTTAGAGAGTTTCTGTGGCCACTCCATAGCTATTGCTCTCCCCAAGTACCCACTCATATGGAAGAAACCTACAGGAAATGAATACACAGTAAGGTCTGGGAAAATAAAAATACAAGCTGGTTTTTCAAAAAGTAAGTGTCCTGAGTATCTCTTGCTGAGAAGAAGGCACCGTTTGCAGAACATTTAGTCTTACAAGGAGGGAAGGGGGAAAAATCCATTTCTTTCATCATAAAAGGGAACTACAGAAAAGTGAGAGAGGATGCATAGCTGCACTCTAATTTTAGTCAAACAGAGCCTTGTTTTTTAAAACACTTGTTTAAAAATTGCCCTCAAGAAAGAAAGATATTTCCCAACCATATATCTAGTCGATTGTATCCTGTGTTAAAGTATCAAATAAAGTCAAGCAATCTGAAGGCTCATTCAGTTCTTTTAAAATCAAGCCAAACACCACTATTTCTCAGGGTCCCGCAGTGATTTATCCAGAAGGAATATTCCCTTGACTGAAAGTAAAATGTTCACCCCTGTGTGTGTAATTAGGTTTTCCAGGGCACCCGGCAGACAGTGGGAATAGCCATGCTGTGAAAGTGAAATTAAGAGTCAGATCATTTTCTACCAAGTGGAAGGATAGCTGGCCAATCTGGAGAGTACCATTGTTCCCACAAGGTTAAAATTTTCCAGCAGAAAATATTCCCTAAAGGAAAATTCTTTTAAAACTTGGGTTATGCAGGACTGGAGTGGTAGTGTGAGCCCAGGGATGGCCAGGCTACTTAGTAGGGCAAGGCCAGGGATGGTAGAGACTTTTTAAAAAAATCTATCAACTCCTCCTGGTGAAGAGTAATGATGGCAGCTGTCAGCTCATGCCCCTTCTGCTGGAAGTGCCTGGGAATAGAGGCAGGGCAGGTTGTTTACGGCAGCCTCTGCAGAGTACAAATCAGTTACTTATCAGTTCTGTCCTATAGTGTCTTGTATGTCATTTAACATCTCAAGGACTTTCTTTTCTTTTTTTGTCTGTCCGCTACATAAGCATGTTATTTGATTAGTGCATTTCAAAGATCAAAGATGCGGTGGGCATTAGGAGGGACTGTGGACACCGGAGAGAAATGCCCTACTGCTGGTCGCCCATCTTCCCCGGTTTACAGTGATCATCCGTGTTCACATTACCCAGAAGGAGTGCTTCCTGGAAAAGGATTGGAGAAGGATGACTTCCTGAGAGGAGGTAAAATAATTCCAGTCACATGGATTAAACCAGAACATCTGCTTTACAGATCCTCCATGTGATAGATAAGAATAGAAAGCTAGAGAGTCTTGAAAGTAAGGATGCAAACTCTCAACTTGATCAAGAAGACAAAGACATGCAAGCCGCTGTAGCTCGGGTATGGGTCCTTCCTGCACTCCCACCCCCCCCCCCCAAGGATCTAGAAAGTAAAGAGAGAAACTAACTTCAACAAAAGAAACATTTACTGACCTATCTGCTGCCTAAAACAGTTTTGCTGTTCTAGTTGCCTATGAATATTGCATATTTATTTCTTTTCCTTTAGCGCTTTAAGATCAGGAAGCTCATCTATGGGAGAGATGAAGCCATTTCTGATTCAGAAGAATATGTGCCACCTCCCTGGCTAGGGACCCTGTGAAAACACAATTAACATTTGCTCACTTATAGCCTATCACTCGATATTGTTCAATCTCCCTGAAATGAAAGGCTTAGATGCACCCATGAGCATGCAAAGCCTTGAATTTTATGCCCTTGTATTAGGATTTCTAGGTCTTGGAAGGCCTAACATTCATTTCCAAAGCACATTTAATTCTAATATGTATACTGATATATGCAAGTATGATTTCACTTTGAAAGCAGAATTAAAGGCCATAAGAATGAATAATATAAGTTCTTAAAGCATATAATAGAGTTATGGATAAGATTCATTTTCATAAATTTATATTACAGTGTAATTCCCATTCCTTCAACTTATTTATATTCTCATTTCCTCAATAGTTTACTCTAGAGAAATTAATTAGCAAAACCCATCTTCTAAAATTAAATTTTAGTTTCCATCTCTTTAAGAGAAGATGATGAATAATACAGATATTGATTTTCAGATGTGTTGATTTTGAGCAGAATGAGATGCAAAGAGAGCCTTAATTTTCACATAATTGATTTTGAAACAACCTATTTCTACAAATAACTTTTAAGAACATATTTATTAAAATGATATAAAAATAGTCCTGATTCATCAGCATAAAAATACAGTGTATACGATATTTTGCACTTTTAAGAAAGCATTATTCTCTTCAAGACAAAATTTTTAAAACAATTTCCCAACACAACTTCAGAGTCAAATAACTACTGGATCCAGTAAACATTCACTCTAAATGTTGGTGAAGGAAATCTCTGCCCAGAGAGTTTGGGATGGGGACTTGTAAGAGAGGATCAAGAGTGAAGAATCTTCCCTGGATTGCTGCAGGACGGGTCACCTTTAAAATGAAAAAAAATTCCATGGTCCTCTTAGATGCTTACAGTGGCCTTTGGGGAATTACTCACATCTAAACATGCTTTCCTTAGTAAGCCTCCAAGCTTTAAAATAATGTCCCTTTTAAAGACTTCTTCTGTTAAGGCAATGTTGTAGATTTCTAATGTAACAATAAATGATTTGGTATATCCATTTCCATTATGTGTGATGAGTTGGTTTCTTGGTTCATTAATGATGACCAGCATTTTTATTAAAGAAAGAGAGAAAAGAAAACAGAAAGAATGAAAGATTCCCCAGATCTAAAAAGAAACACAAGGGTGAGATTTCAGGCACCATGAAGGTGAAATGTATCTGCATGGAGGGTGTGTTGATGGTGGTAGATGGTTTCAGGAAAATATTAAGTTCCCTTCCTGATAGTTCCTATATACTTCAATAGGTGGTGATCTATTTTACTTACACTCAGCACTAACCCTTAACATCACCTCACTATGACCCTGGAGCAAGAACTTTCCCCAACACATTTGGAATATTCTTTTACCGGTTGGTAGCTACTTCTTTAGGACATCTCTGAGGCCCACTTAGCTCAGTTGCTTAGCTCTTTAAACAACTGTGGTATAGAGAACAGAATATGATCTTATCATTGGAAGACCTGAATTATCCCTATTACCAACTGTGTGACCTTGGTGAGTTACTTCAATCCTTCTGCATTGCAAAATTTACTCCTGTAGGATACAAAATAATACCTATCTCATAGGTTATGTGTATCATAGCAGCTATAAGATGGGAAGTAATTAGACATACAGTCTAAAGCAAATAGTGTAAATAGATTTCAATACAAGGAACATATGTACTTAAATGACAGTTGTTACTTGTAATGCTTAGAAGGAACTTGGGCCATATTCATGCTCATCAGGAAAGAGTGCTGTGGTTGATTAGTAATGTTTGCATGGAAACCAAATGCAGGAATGGGAATATGAGTGACACATAAGTGCAATTCTCTGATACAAGATATAATATATTATTTAACTTTCTTTTTTTTTTTTTTGAGTAGGAGTCTTACTCTGTCACCCAGACTGGAGTGCAGTGGGCGCTCCCGGCCACTGCAGCCTCGACCTGCTGGGCTCCAGCGATCCTTCTGCCTCAGCCTTTCGAGTAGCCAGAATTACAGGCATGCACTACCACGCCCGGCTGATTTTTTGATTTATTGTAGAGATGAGGTCTTGCCAAGTTACCCAGGTGGGTCTCGAACCCGCGGACTCAGGCAATTCACTCACCTTGGCCTCCGAAAGCGCGGGATTACAGGCTGAGCCACCGAGCCTGGCCTTATTTAACTGACAAGGGACAATTTCAGGTGTCCTTTTTTCCATGAGGGGACGATCTCCTTTCTCCATGAAGCCTGGACTGATTGAGCCTAACCAGTCTGGTCATTGAGAAATCAGATTTATAAGTTGACTTGCTCAATGAGATGTTATTTAAATAGAAATATCAGTCAATAAGTGCAAATAGCACTATATGTTACCATCTTTTTTATTCTTCAAAAGCAGAGAGTCTTTTCTTAAAATAAAAAAAAAACACAACACATTTTAATACTTTAATCTGTGGTTTTTGTTCTTTATGGGTAGACGGCAACATCTGACACTGTTTTCCTTTTTCATAATCAATGTGACTATTTGGTTCAAAAGACAGATCCAAGTGCAATAGAATAAAGATGCCAGAGAAATAAAGAAGGAAGTTTCAAATTAAAGAAGAATGGAGTGGAAATTGTAAGAAAATGCAGATCAAAGTGATAGGGTTGAGGGGAGGAGAAGGGACAAAAGAAATGGCAGATAAGAGCAGAAAGACCAAAGCCAAGGTGAAGAACAGTTAGAACGAAGGAAGTCAGAGGAAAATGTGTTTTCAGTTATACCACTCCGGAAGCATATTTTAAAAGGAACATGATGTCACTTCCATGTCAGTATAGCACAGATATTTCATAAAACAGAGTTGTATTCCTTTTTTTCCATCAGGACCAAATTATTGACCCCTACAGATTTATTTTTTCTATTTTTTTTTTCAGCTTGAGTTTTAAAGAGAAATGCTAAAATGATTTAACTTTTTTAAAGTCAAGTTTTGCTTAGGGAACTCTTAAGAACATTCTTAAGATAAATATAAACTAATCTAAGCTTACTTTCACAATGAGTGTTTCATAAAGCTATTTACTTCCAAACTTACTTCCAAAACATTGTACCACATAAAGGAAGATCAGTGCTAAATCCAGTGTCGCACTTTTAAGAGTCATAAATCTTTACTTTTTTTTTAAAATTAAAACCCAAGCAACAATGACATTCTTGATAATGAAGTAACATCACTTTAAAGTGGTACTTTCTACTTTCTCAAGTTTGGATATGAACATAACATTGTGGATCTTATTAGAGATGTAAAATGAATTTCCAATTACTTTGATTTTTATTTTTATTTCCATTTGAACATTCCAGGAAATTGAAAGTTTGGAATTTGCTTGAGTTGTAGAATTTTGCTTTGAAAAGTATAGCTTTGTGTTTCTCTTGCCCCAAAGAAAAGATTCCTACTCCGCTATGTGAAAGTGCATCTCCCATGTGAATTCTTATGCAGGAAAGCTCTGTGTATAAGCTTATGTCTCACACAGTCAGCCCAGGTGCACGGGACCTTCTCAGTCCTCAGCCTACCTCCCAGGATGTGTTCAATACCATGCACAGTTCCTTAGAGCATCTCACAAGCAACTCTGTCCTCAACTAGTAACAGATTTCACTAGATGGTTCATTTCCCAGAAATGGGATTCAACATGATACATGATATGACTTATGCAACAGATCTATAAAATTTTTATGAATTTGTGACTTATGAGACAGTGCAAATGTTGTGTAGGTCAAAGGCTGAGCAAACTAATGTATATCCATTCACTGAAATACTATGCAGCCATCACAGACTATCTTCAAAACATTTCAAAAGATGTAATAATATCCTTAAAAAATCAAGATTCAAAATTGCATATATACACTATCATTGTATACATAGTAGGAAAAATAAAATTAGGCATGTATAAAAAATAAAATAAAGTGTGTATAAAATATTTTATATCATAACTATGAACAGGTAGCTAGATTAGAGTGTTTTTTTGTTCTATATTTCTATTCATTGTCAATGTTTGCTTTAATGAGGTTATATTATTTTAATGAGTATGCTTGTATTTCAAGTATTTGACAAGGAAGTCGGTTTTGCTTTTGATTTTCCTCCTAAACTCACATTTTACTCTTTTTTTACAATGAGAGAGAAACAAGGCAAAGTGTAGCAAGTGTCAAAAAGAGGAAGATCCGAGTCAAGGGTCCTAAGATCAGATACGGAAGGTGCCACAAAAATTTGAGAAATCAGGTAGGTGCAGTTGTAGGTTTGTTGCTCTATGTCAAAGTTAAAACTGGGATTAGTCCACCTAAGAATGGAAAGATGAACAGAAGCTCAGCTCGAAGGCCAGATGAGAAAAGAAATAAGGAGACAACATCCTGGCATATCGTGGGACATCTTACATGTAACTAACATAGTCCTCGTACCTGATTCTTTGGAGGGAACAAAGTACCAGCCAAGACTTCTGGCCAAAGGGAGCATTTGCACCATACCCTGCCCACACGACCTCAAGGACATACACCTGACAGCAGGACCTTTCTGCAGATGTAGGCAGGGATTCAAATCTTAGTCCAGCTGCCCCTGAATCTCACTTGATCACACAGTGGGATACCAGGCTGCTCTCCCTCTGCCTTTCCACTCACTGCAATTCAGATTTGGGAGCCTCCAGGTCAGATGGAAAGTGGGAGGAGAAATGGTAGTTGAACTTAGGGAAAGGATTACAAAGAACAGCAATTCTTTTGATTGTATCCTGCTCCTTTGTTGTTATTTTGTCGTTGCTATTTTAAAGAACCTGGGTGTGAGGACCAGGAGGAAGCTAACTACAATGCATTGAGCAGTATAGTGACATGTCATGTTAACATATGCTATGAGCTCAACCATCATTGATTCATCCAATATAAATCCTTCCAGAGCCAAGCACCATCTCTGCCCCTCGGGATGCAACAATGAATCAAAGAGAACATTCCCACTCCTCTGTGGTTTATGATCTCAATTGAGAATGCTGACAAAAAATAAACAGAAAATTAATAAACTAGATAACCAACTAGTGTCAGGTATTGATAAGGGCATAAAGACGATAAAATAGGATAACATGACCAGAAAGTCTACTTCCCACAGTCAGGGCAGGACTCTTTAAAGAGGTAACATCTGAACTGAGATAGGATGACACAAAATCCAGCAAAGACCTGAGGAAGGGATGTTATAGCTTTAAAGAACAATCTCACATGAATCCAGGACCTGCAGAATTCAAGGACCTCAGTGAAATGGAAAGTCTCTGTTGAAGGAGCCAAGGAGAACACTTGACTGTCTCATTTTAGCTCTGAGGGGAGGCAGAAATGTTTCCCTGAGGGTTTATATTTACAAAGCTGAACATGAGTTATAGCCAGAATATATACTATTCTTAGGCAGGAGGGGGGTAAAAAGTTTAAAAATTAATTTAAAATTAGAATTCACTCCGCATAAACAAATGAAAATCCTCTTTAAAAGAAAGCATCTTGAAACTGGTCCTCAAAAAAAAATCCCCACAAATTATGTTCCATAAAACATGCGCTCTCAGAAAAACAAAAACAGCAACAGACTCAGAAAGACTGCACATATTAGAATTATCAAAGGGGTAACCTAATAATTATGCTTAATATTGTTATAGAAAAAATTATCTGTCTAAAGTATAACAAAGAGACAGGAGGCTGAAAATAATGAGACATACTTGGAAAAAAAATCAATAGAACTTCTATAAAAAGTAAAATGAAATTTTAAAAACTGAATTGGAAATCAACACATGGTTTAAATAGCAGATTAAACACAATCGGGAAAACACATGTAAAATTATCTTTTGGACTAACTACAAAGCACTTAACAAAGCTTAGGGTTGGTAGAGCTACACATAGAAAGTTGTTTACCCAGGATGACTACCAACAGAATAATAAGAAAGTGTTCTTAGAGCTGAGTTGATCAAGCATCCTCTCAGGGCAAAAGTCCTCTCCACAGCATCTTTCTATCCATAGAAGAGTGGGCTTCAAGTGAGAATGGACCAGCGTGACTTATTTACCAGCATATCCCCAGCGTTTGACATAGTTCTTGGTAAGTGCTCAACACACATTTGTTAAATGAATGAATGGATAAATGAATAATGACATATCTAACAATGTTGGTGGAAATCCTGCAATGCTATTTGGAGATCTTAGTCTAACTCTGAGAATACACATCTCTAAAATATCTGGAGAAAAAATAAAAAAATTCAGCCCATTAGAAGATATTTTTTTGTACCGATGCCAAATGCCAAGAGGTTGACATATAAAGAGAGATTTGGTTTCTGAACATTATCGAATGGTTGATAGTGGTTCTCTTATCTCATGCCCTTACTGGGTGCTGTGTTGGCAAAATGTTGGCAATACTCCTCCTCCACAACCTGTTTCATCCCCCACACTCCGTGCATGTTATGACACATTGAATTTAAAACTTGTAAATACCAGTGGATGGAGCTTCAGAATTTTAGAACTCTTTATCAATTCTAGCAGATCGGCCCAAGTTTATCTTTAACACAGCCTATCAGCTGAAGAAGTGGCAGGAGAAAAAAATAAGTAAATAATTTTCACTGCTAAATCTCCTTCAGTCTTTCAGCCACACTGTACATTACATAGCAGCTCTCTCTCCTCTGTCCACAATGACTTTTTTCTGCTGCTCAAGCAAATGTGATTCCATCAGCACAAAATCACAGCTAAAAACCCAGCCATTTGATCTACAAGGCAATATGTAGCTTCACAGATAGGATGCTGTCTCCATAGGGTGAACCTCATACCGGCCATCTCATCTACAAGGCCATCTACAAGTCACAAAAGGAGGGAAAATGGCAGCTCTATGCATATGTATGGTGGAGTCTCCGTGCTCCTGCTTTTAAGCAGGGTTACTGCTGTTCACATGAGTGGAATAGATTTCCCAAAAAAATGATAGAATCTTAGAAAAATGGAATAATGACGGGGCTCTGCAAATCAACTTTAACCTTTATACCCTAAACGCCTAATAAAACGAAAAAAAAAACCTCAAGAGTGATAACCAGAAATCAAGTATGTAGGATAACCTTGTAATTAAGTTACTAAAAGGTTTGCATTGCAATGTTTCATCCCCACCCATAAAAGGCCATGCAAGAAGCCTTACACAATGTTTCCCTCTCTACTAGGTGCTACAAGCAGATGAGTACTATTCATTGTTTGCCTAGAATGTTATGGAAGGAAGAACAGGTATTCTAAAGTCCAAGTGATGAGTTTTCAAAGACCTCCGAGATTTCAACCAACCCTGGAGGAACATTTACTAAGTTCTAATTCTTCACTCACATACAGCCCAGTTGCCTCACACAGTTTGAAATTTGATTGCAAGCGAAGAAAAGCCGCAGTCCACGAGTCTCCAGCTCAGCGACTTTTTTTTTTTAATTTTAATGATGTGGGGTACAATTCAGGATTAGGTATGCCAGTGGTCATCGTACAGGTAAAGTTCGGGCCTCCTTTTGGTTCCCAAACTTTGCCTGGTTTGAGGTCAGGTATCCATATTGATGTGGCCCCTCTGCCCCCCCCCCACCCCCACCCCTCTCCATCCTGGCAGTATCTCGCTACTGCCAATCCCTTTCTTATAGTCTTACGGTAAATGTTTAGGGCAGGGACATTTTAAATAATGATTATAGTTGCAAACTCTGTGTGGACAAGAGAACCAGCATGTGCAACTTTCTCCTGCAACAGATATCAGAAAGTGCCTTGCAGAGACATGAGGGTGAAATAACCCCTCTTGAAACAGACAAATAAGTGTGGTGGGGCCATCTCTCAACCAGATACTCAGTGTTAGATTACAAAGCGAATAAGAAACCTCATTTGCAAGCACAAATTTCCAAGCATCTTTCACAGCTGTCTGACATAAAGTTCCATCATGTGTTATAAGAATGTGTCGTTTGGGATATTAATAGCTTCATAACTGCATACAAAGGGACCAGTATACATTGGAGGCAAGTTGACCCGAAAGGTAAATGTGTGCCCTATTTCTGATTGCATGTATGCATCAATACAGCAAGCTCTTGGAATAAGTGACTAGAAAGATTTGAAAATTGCTTAGATGCTATAGATATGTGCTGATAAGACAGGGAAAGGTTTATTACTAAACGCTACTAGGCCTAATATTATGCTGGAAAGAATACAAATATGTATGAGATGCATAAAGATGTGTTAACAGAATGCTCTAGTATAAAGCTGAACATCAAGTATGACAAATGTTGGATCCAAAGTTTGCCAGAAAGTAAATTGTTATAGGCAGATAAGAATATACCATTAGGTTGTACAACATGGCAGAAATGCACAGAATTTTCCACAAATACCTTTAACCATGAAGGATTACTCCCATCCCTGACACCTCCTCAACCAATGTGATATGTTCCTCTGGAATTGATACAGTGTT
Organism: Tarsius wallacei; assembly: GCA_963574415.1. Classification (NCBI taxonomy): domain Eukaryota; kingdom Metazoa; phylum Chordata; class Mammalia; order Primates; family Tarsiidae; genus Tarsius; species Tarsius wallacei. The sequence continues at coordinate 1,012 of CAUYQG010072064.1, read as the reverse complement.
CTAAAATTCCATAAACCTACCTTGGCACCCTGGATGTTGGCATAAGGAAGATTCATTTTCCTAAGGTATACAGAGCACTTAGAGAGGGAGGAAAAGGGGACATGGCTTGGGACTTGGCAGCATGACATTAAAGTAATGAAAAAGAAGGAGGAAATTCTGTCAGTCATCTGTATTTGATATATTCTCAAAACTCCAAATCTCTAGACATTTAGAACTTTTTTTAATCCTTTTGCATCCTGAAGGCAAAAAAATTCAATTTTTAGTCTGAATTTTTTTATTTTCCTCCCTATTTTTTTTTAATTTATGGCCTTAAATGTTATTTGAGAAAGCAAAGATCCAGATACATGAGTCTCCCATCTGACAAAAACAAGAGTTTACCAAAAAAAATACATCTCTACCCAAAAGTAGAAGTGAGGAAATGATCAAGATATCACTAGACATCAACAAAGCAAAACACACAATACTGGATCACAGAAGCCAGTCTCTGAATCTTTGAGAATACTAACATAATGAATAGGTACTTGAAAAGTTACTAAGGAGAGGCACAAAGAGATATCAGGAAAGTAACATTAGGCCATCCATCTTAACACAGGGTCAGAAGAACTCAAGAGTTATAGCTCTGGTTAACCAGCACAAAGTAAGGTCTCAAACAAACATTTGGATCTGTGAATAAAATTTGGATTTGTGAATAAAACGATCTTCCCACATAAAATCACCTGCATGAAGCATTCTCCTTCTCTTGAATCAAGCACAGCATATCTGCATCATATGAGTAAACAACCCCTGAGGCCCCAAGCCAGGGGCCCCTCACAATATGCACACAGTCTATCCACACCAATCTCAGTTCCTGTTTTGGAGAGGCACAAACCCAGAGTTAAATTGAAGCCTTGAATCACATGTTATGCTTTGTCTATTCATGTTTTTCTCCACATTAAAAATTGCATCTAGACCACCTAACTCCAGTCCGAATGGCCATTATCAATAACTCAAAAAATAACAGATGCTGGAGAGG
>CAUYQG010072063.1:0-36398 GCA_963574415.1 Tarsius wallacei | reverse complement strand
CCTGGTGAGACCTCATCTCTACCATAAATCAAAAAATTAGCCTGGCATGGTAGCGCGCGCCCGTAGTTCCAGCTCCTTGGAAGGCTGAGGCGGAAGGATCGCCGGAGCCCGGCAGGTCGAGGCTGCGGTGGCCGGGAGCGGACACCACACTCCAGTCTGGGCGACAGAGTGAGACTCCAACTCAAAAAAAAAAAAGAATACAAAATTTGTGTTTTCTACTGTTTGTCTAATCAGGAATGCTTCAGGTCAACAATAGGCTATTGGCAGTTAAGTTTTTGGGGAGTCAAAAGTTATATGTGAATTTCAACTGCAAGGGGGTTGGCTCTGCTAACCCCAACATTGGTCAAGCATCAACTGTAGATAGTTTTTCCTGTGTCTTTGGGACTTCAATCCGAAGGCTCTCGGGTCACGTGAAAACTATGATTAAGTAAACGTGTTATGCGTTTCTCTCGTTAGCTTGTCTTTGTTACAGGGGCATAGGCTGGGACCCTTAACGATGGGAAGAAAAGGGATTATCCTCTTTCCTTTCCTCCCCCTGTTGCCCCTACAGTTTCTCATCCACCCTACAGTTTGATGATGACATGAAATGGCCGAGGCACCTGACTCACTCCAAAACCTACAGACGCGGTGAGGGGACAACGGACAAAAAGTAATAAAAAAGGTAAGACATTTAACAAAGTCAGTTCTCCTGCATCTCTACCTGCCACACCTGTCTGAGAAAGGAAGGTAAAATTTATCTCTATTCCTTCCTTTCCAAATTCAGGTAGGCAGGAGAAAATAATTTGGATGTGATTCTTGTGTAAATTTGGTTTTGTGAAACCCATTTGCTATTGATTCTTTTTCCTCCCCAGACAGCTATTGTCATTTTTCTTTTTGTCTCATCTTGTGTTGGAGAAGTTGTCTGGGTTTGCTGCCTGTGGGGTGGGTGGATTATCAGGTCTGATTGTACGGGCTGCCAGCTGAAAATTTGAGGGCCCTAGGATATGGCCAGTCAGAAACTTGGGTTACATGCCATTTGTAGCTATTGTACTGACTGTTGCCACCTCTCAAGGAGTTGTCTAAGTCTCTTTGTTTTTGTGTTTTTCTCTGGGGTGTCTCTGGGTCTTGTAAGAACTGCTTCTTTGCATTTTTTGGAGACAGCTTGTGTGCTCTTAAGTCATAGAAGGCTTATTGGCTTTGGTTCTAAATCACTTGGTAGATATTTTAGGTTTCAATGAAAATAAAATAAGCAATAGTTTGTGCTGAAATCTGATACGATATTTGAAAAGATTTTTTTTAAAGCACTCCATTGCTTAATTAAAAGTTAAGGTTCAGCCCATAATGTTTTAAGGCATCTGTTCCCTCTATCGGATCCTGCTTCTTCCATGGAAACATCAAAATTCTGGCCGCCATGTGGAGAGAACTAAGGATGACATCTAACAATGCTGACACCCCTTGAGGAACACAGGAAAGGTGACACTGATCCCCTTTTGGGGATCCTCTGTCTTCTTCATGAAAAGTCATGGGTAGTTCCTCTCAAATGCAGATTCCTCTGCTCTCTTTTACATTGAGCTCCCTATCTCTTTGACTTTGGGGATGCCAAGGGTGACTTTATACCATGAGCAAACACTTGACCTTTGGGTGTATGGTAACCAAGGAGTCACTGACAAGAGCTGGACTTTTTAAAGTAACTGACCACAGTTGCCATGAATGGTTATTACTTCAGGGGCAAACTCCAGCTTTTTATCCTCTGCTTCTTTGCACATTTAGGTAAGTAAAACCTCAACCCTCTGGCTGAGTCCAACAGAAACTGACAGTAAATGGCAATTTGGTACAAGAAAAATAATTGGCTGATGTGGTTAGAGCAAAAGCTACAACTTGACATGGACACAGCTTGGCATTTGGAGGCTACCCATCAGGGTAGGTTGGTCACAAAGCACACTGGCTGGTGTTGGCTTGCCCACCAGCCGCAGGGGTACCCTGGCAGCGAGGTCACATGTGATCATTGCTCAGCCCAGCCCCATGACATTTCCCTCTTGGATTTTGTCAGCTCTGGAAGAACCTGGATTCAATATAAAAACATGACCCTTGATTTCTGGCCAAGCAGGTGCTCTGCATGCTGGCTGCACCTGCCTCTCGCAAACCTGAGTCTTAGGCACCAGAAGCTGCAAGTGCATTTCTAGCTATATTTGTTGGTGCTGATAAACTCTGTAATCTTATGAAGAAACAAAAACTAAATGAAAAAGCCATCTGTCTACCCAGATTTATCTCAAAAATATGACTTTCTGTCATTCAGTTGGCTATTTTGAACAGACTTCTTAATTTTCTCCTAGGCTCATCTGTATGTTTTCTCACAAAAGCCTTTAATAAATCCTTATAATTGTATATTGCCTAGGCATCCATCACCAAATCTTCCTCTGTGTCTAACCTAAGTGACACACTTAAACCTAATTTGTCCCCTAATTAGGGCACTCTTAGAGAGTGGCAACCTTGATTAATCTGTCAGGGCTGAGCTAGAGTTTATAGGCACTTTTCAGAGAAAAAATTCAAGAACAAATAAGAAAAAAAATCCAGTTTTTGCAGAAATGAGTGCTTTATTCACCCAGATGAGCTTCAAAAATATTCAGACCTAAAATTTAGGACACTGCATTGATAAAATTTCTGGAGGCTCTTAATCTCTGATAATGGGCAATGTGTCCTAAGCTCCCTCTGGGAAAATAAAATAAAATGAAAACTAATTCAAACGCTTTTTAATTTATGTGATCTGAGATAATCTTGGCAAATAGAGCTAGTTTTAAAATTACTGGTAAAATAAAAATAGAAATGACTTCAGAATCGTCTGCATACTTTTTTGCCTGGTTTTGCTAGTGAGACAGGCCTGTGCTGTCTCTGCTAGATGCTTTTAAATTATTAAACTAAAAATGCAATCTAAGAACAAGATGCACAGGAAAAATGAATTGTTTAAGTCCTTAATATATATTAGTCATAAAAGTAAAAGTTTCAAAAATGTTTAACTTTTGGTTTTCTCTGCCTCTGTGATATTGTGGTTACTTGCCTAATTGGTCTGTGAGCTAAAGCTGAGGACTGGTGGCTGGCTTCTCAACACCTTGCTGTCAACTTGCTGTGAGCTTTTACCTTTAGTTTTGAGCCTCTGGATCCTAGCACCTGGAAAAGTGGCCATGTTAAAGCCTGGAACATGAGTGTATCCATAACACTCAGGTCACGTAGCCACAAGACAGGGCCAAGCCCAATATGATCCCATCCTGTGTCCAGTGTCTTAGAGACCATGGTTAAATCAAGGCTGGCCAATTTAGAGTTAACTTGGTTTTGCTTTTTCAAAAGTAACTTAAATCATACTCCATGAGCAATTTGAATGTAATTGTTAAGAATGACTAAATTGGGTAAATGTGAATGGTATAAACATTTATAAATAAACTCGTCATAGTAAAATCTTTTTAGTAATTGAAAATATTAATGTCACAATATGTTAAATCAAGTAATAGATAATCATGAAATTTCTGAGTCGTTTCCAAATAAGTTAAATTACTGAAACATTAATTCTTAAACATAAGTTTAAATATTGGCATCTTGTGTTTATGTTATTTAAAAAGGTAGATATGCCTAGATTTGTTAATAAGCATAAAGATTGAAAAAACATATTTTTCTAAAAATTATAAAATAGTGTTAGACTATAAAATGCTGATTTGCAATAGTTAAGGATTAAAATTCTAATTAATATATGTAATTAAAACTTCTAGCTATTAGAGAAACAAAGACAGTAAGATGTAAATAAGGAAGATAAGTTTTTGTTTTATTATAAAAATAATTTTATTTAGTTTAGAGTTTAAAAGTTATTTCAAAATTAAGAAACAGAAAATGATATAGATAAAACTGAAGAGATATAAAATACTTAAAATAAACAATTATAAAACTACGTAAGTTTTATTAAAATTGTATGTGGTCAAAGCTGACCAAAATCAGACAAATTTTTATAAAGTTTATCAAAATTAGCTTTATTATTCATAATACATTGATGCAAAGGTAGAATTTGGTTTTCTCTTTAAAAAAAAAAATTCTGTGTGATATGAATAAGATAGGGAAAAATAATGTGTTCTCTGAGTAAACTGCAAACAAGCAAAAAAAAAGGGCGCAGGGTAGAAACAGATTCTGTGTGCCTTATCTTGTCTTTGTTAGGTCTTTTGATTATTTGGAAAATTGACTCAACTCTTTATCAGTGATCAGTGTCTTAAACCTTTGACATATTGGACAGGCTTCCCCAAATCAAATTTCAAATACAAAATTAAGACTTTTTTTTTAACCTCAAACTAACTTTGGGATGTTTCAGAAGCACTTACAGTATCAGAAAGAAAGATGATAAACTTAGTCAGGCTCGTTTGATGTTCAATTATATGGGACACATTTTCAAATAAGAAATTATGTCTAAGCCGGGCTCGGTGGCTCAGCCTGTAATCCCACGCCTTGGGAGGCTGAGGTGAGTGGATTGTCTGAGCCCGCAGGTTCAAGACCCACCTGGGCAACTTGGTGAGACCTCATCTCTACAGTAAATCAAAAAATTAGCCAGGTATGGTAGCGGGCACCTATAGTTCCAGCTACTTGGAAGGCTGAGGCAGAAGGATCGCCGGAGCCCAGCAGGTCAAGGCTGCGGTGGCCGGGAGCAGCCACTACACTCCAGTCTGGGCGACAGAGTGAGAAATTATTTCTAAATGTTTTAAAATTTGTATGGATGCGTTAATAATGCAGGGGAGGCTTAAAAATAGAAATTACTTATTAAAAAATTGTTTATTGATTCTTTTTTTAACTTTCAATTTTTTAATTTTAAAGATGGGTACAATTCAGGGTTAGGTATACAAATATTCATTATGCAAATATCCTTGTTGATGAGGTGTGCCCCCCCCTTCCCAGGCAGATTGCCACTACTGCCAATCCCACCTCCCCACCCCACTCCCCGACCTCCCTGTAGTTTCCCGCTACTGTCAATCCTTTTCTTATGGTGTTACGATAGTTGTTTAAGGTCCATCAAGAACATATGATACTCAGTTCTTTGTTTCTGTGAAAGATCAATCAGTATTATAGACTCTAAGTCCATCCAGGTTGCTGCAAAGTTCATGATTTTGTTCTTTTTTACGACTGTGTAATATTCCACTGTGCATATGTATCACATTTTTTTATCCAGTCCTCTTTTGATGGGCAGCACAATTGGTTCCATGTTCTTGCTACTGTGAACAAAGCTGTGACAAACATACGTGTGCAGGTATCTTTTTTATAGAGTGATTTGAGTTCTTCTGGGTATATTCCCAGTAGGGGGGTTGTGGGATCATATGGAAGGTTGATTTTTAGAACTTTTAGGAACGTCACACTGTTTTCCTCAGAGGCTGTACTAGCTTGCACTCCCACCAACAGTGTAGAAACGTTCCCATTTCATCGCATCTTCTCCAGCATCTGTCGTTTTTTGAGTTACTGATCATGGCCATTCTGACAGGAGTTAGGTGGTATCCCAGTGTAGTTTCAATTTGCATTTCTTTGATGAATAGTGAGGCTGAGCATTTTTTCATGAATCTGTTGGCTGCTCATATGTCTTCTTTTGAGAACTGTCCACTCATAACTTTTGCCCACTTTGTAATGGGGCTGTTTGTTTTTTTCTTTTCGGCAAGTTTGAGATCCTTATAGATCTTAGATATTAAGCCTTTGTCAGACATATAGTTGGCAAATATTTTTTCCCACTCTGTAGGATGTCTTCCTGCTCTCTTGATGGTCTATTTTGCTTTACAGAAGCTCATCAGTTTGATGAGGTCCCTCTTGTCTGTCTTATCTCTTATGGCATGGCCACTTGGGGTTTTGATCAGGAATTGGTTGCCAGTTCCAATTTCCATAAGGGTGTCTCCTGCATTCTAAGGTTCTTATAGTTTGAGGTTTTACGTTTAGGTCTCTGATCCATTTAGAGTTGATTTTTGTGTATGGGGATAGGTAGGGGTCCTGTTTCAATCTTCAGAATGTGATCAGCCAGTTTTCCCAGCACCATTTACTGAATAGGTTCTCCTCTCCCCAGTGGTTGGTGGTGGAGGCTTTGTCGAAGATGAGTTGGTTGAGAAATTGAGGTTTTGCTTCTGGAATCTCAATTCTGCTCCATTGGTCTATATGCCTGTTCTTGTACCAATACCAGGATTTTGTTTTTTGGTTTTTTTGCTGAAGATTGATTTGGCTATTTGTGGTCATTTATGTTTCCATATGAATTCCTGTATTGTTTCCAGGTCTGAGAAGAATGTAACTGGTAATATGATGGGTGTTGTGTTAAATCTGTAGATTGCCTTAGGTAGAAGGGACATCTTAACAATGTTGATTCTTCCAATCCATTAGCATGGAATATTTTTCCACTTGTTTGTGTCACGTTTGATTACTTTGAGTGGTGTTTTGTAGTTTTCATTTTAAAGGTGTTTAACATCTCTGGTTAGGAAGATTCCAAGGTATTTTTTTGTGTGTGTGGGTTTCTGCTTGTTTATTATTGGTATATAGAAATGCCCTTGTCTTTTGCACATTTATTTTATACCCCGAGACTTTGCCAAAGTCCTTTATCAGTGCAAGGAGGATTTTGACAGATTCTCTCTGGGTTTTCGAGGTATAGAATCTGGTCGTCTGCAAAGAGGGATAACTTGACTTCCTCTTTTCCTATTTGGACACACTTGATCACCTTCTCTTCTCTGATTGCTCTAGTTAGAAATCCCAAAACTATGTTGAACAGGAGGGGTGAGAGTGGGCATCCTTGTCTTGTTCCAGTTTTCAGGGGAAATGGTTCCAATTTCTGTCTGTTTAGCAGTATGCTGGTGGTGGGTTTCTTGTAGATGGCTTTTACTATTTTGAGGTATGTTCCATCTATGCCTAGATGATTGAGGGTTTTTATCAAGAAGGGGTGCTGGATTTTATCAAAAACTTTTTCTGCATCTAATGATATAGTCATGTGGCTTTTGTTTTTACGTCTGTTGATGTATTTAATTACATTTATGGTCTTACAAATGTTGAACCAGCCCTGACCCCGGGAATGAAGCCTACTTGGTCATGATGGATGATTTTTGAGATGTGTTGTTGAATCTGGTTTGCTAGGATCTTGTTGAGAACTTTAGCATCTATGTTCATCAAGAATATTAGCCTGTCATTCTCTTTCTTTATCGGATCTTTACCTGGCTTGGGTATCAATGTGATGTTAGCTTCATAAAATGATTTGGGGAGAGTTCCATCTTTCTCAATCACCTGGAATACTTTCAATAAGATTGGTATCAGTTTCTCCCTGTATGCTTTGTAGAATTCTGCAGGAAAGCCATCTGGTCCAGGGCTTTTTTTTTATAGGTAGTTTTATTTTTATTTTCTTTCTTTTTTTTTTTCAGTTGGAGTCTCACTCTGTCGCCCAGGCTGGAGTGCAGTGGCACACTCACGGCCACCCCAGCAATAACCTGCTGGGCTCCAGCAATCCTTCCGCCTCAGCCTTCCAAGTAGCCAGAACTGCAGGCGTGCGCTACCACACCCAACTAATTTTTGATTTATTGTAGAGATGAGGTCTCACCAAGTTGCCCAGGCTGTTCTTGAACCCGCTGACTCAGGCAATCCACTCGCTTCGGCATCCCAAAGAGCTGGGATTAAGGCTGAGCCACTGAGCTCAATCGGTAGTTTTCTTATGACATAGTCAATTTCCTAGATTGTTATTGGTCTATTGTCATTGGTCTCAATTTCCTCTTGTTTCAACCTGGAGAGGTTGTTTGATGTCAGAAAGTCCTCCATTTCCTTTAGGTTTTCAAGTTTGTTTCCATACAAGTGTACAAGTAGTCTCTGATGACTTTTTGTATTTCTTCAGGGTCAGTTGTGACTTCATCTTTTGTGTTTTTGGTTGTGTTTATCTGGACTTTTTCTCTCTTTTTCTTGGTCAGTCTAGCTAGGGGACCATCAATCTTGCTTATCCTTTTAAAGAACCCGCATTTTGTTTAATTGATCTTTTTGTATTATCTTTTGTCTTCTATGTCCCAGATTTGAGCTTTTATTTTGGTGATCTGGATTCTTCTGCTGAAGTTAGGACTTTGGTGATCTTGCTTTTCCAATTTCCTTAGGTGACTTGTTAGGCTGTTGACTTGTGATCTTTCCAATTTCTTCATGTATGTTTGTAGCTATAAGAGTTCCCCTCTTACTACTGCTTTCATAGCCTCCCAGAGGTTTTGGTAAGATGTTTCTTCCTTTTCATTTGTTTTCAGGTATCTTTTAATCTCTGTTTTGATTTCAATGTTGACCCAGGAGTTGCTTAGCATCATGCTGTTTAGTGTCCATGTCTTTGTGGGGTTTGGGGGAACTTTGTTGGTGTTGATGTTTGTTTTCATTACACTGTGGTCTGATAAGGTACATGGAAGAATTTCAATATTATGAAATTTGCTTATGCTTGATTTCTGGCCAAGGATGTGGTCGATCTTAGAGTACGTTCCATGTAGTGATGAGTAGACTGTATATTCTGTGGACGTTGGGTGGAATGTTCTGTAGGTATCAATTAAGTCCGTTTGGTCAAGAGTCACATTGAGGTTCTGGATCTCCTTGCTGATTTTTTGTCCTGATGATCTGTCTAGGGTTGTGAGTGGGGTATTAAAGTCCCCAGCTACGAGTGTTAGAGTGAATAACTTTTTAAAGTTTTCCTAGAAGCTGCTTTATGAAAGTTGGTGCTCCTATGTTGGGTGCATATATGTATAGGATGGATATTTCTTATTGATGGATTGAACCTTTTATCATTATGTAGTGACCTTCTGTATCTTTTAAAATTTTTGATCGGTTAAAGGATATTTTGTCTGATATTAAGATCACAACTCCTGCTTTCTTTTGTGTTCCGTTTGCCTGAAATTTTGTTTCCCATACTCTTACTTTGAGTCTGTGAGTGTCCTTTGGTGAGATGGAGACAATATATTGTTGCCTCATGATATTTTATCCATTTCGCCATTCTATGTCTTTTCAGTGGTACATTTAGTACATTCACATTCAGGCTAATTGTTGAAATGTGAGAGTTTATCCCTGTCATGAGATTCTTATAGAGTTGTTGTTGTTGTTCCTGTTTGTTGTCTTTCTTTTGATTTTGGGGTTGATTCATGTGTGGGTTTTTTTTGTTTGTTTTTTTTTTTTTTGGAGTTGGAGTTGGAGTCTCACTCTGTCTCCAAGGCTGAAGTGCAGTGGCATGCTCTGCTCATGGCCACCCCAGCACCAACCTGCTGGGCTCCAGCAATCCTTCTGCCCCAGCCTTCCAGGTAGCTGGAACTACAGGTGTGCACTACCACACCCCTCTAATTTTTTTTTTTTTATTGTAGAGACAAGGTCTCGCCAAGTTGCTTGGGCTGGTCTTGAACCCACGGACTCAGGCAATCCACTCGCCTTGGCTTCCCAAAGTGCTGCCCTGCTCATGTGTGTTTTCAGTCTTTTTCCTGCACTCTTGTGAAGAACGTTGTCATACTTTTTTCCTTTCTTCTGTGTTTAATACTTTCTTAAGTGCTTCTTGTAGAGCTGGCCTGGAGGCAGCGGAATTTCTTAGTGATTGAATATCTGGGAAAGATTTTAATTCTGCATCACTGATGAAGCTTAGCTTAACTGGGTAGGTTATTCTTGGTTGAAATTGTTTATCTTTGAGAAATTTTAGATTTGACTTCAAGCTCTCCTAGCCTGGAGTGTTTCTGTAGATAAACCTGCTACTATTCTAATTGGTCTTCCCCAGTAGGTAATCTGACCTTTTACTCTTGCTGCCTTTAGGATTTTTTTCTTTTATACCTACTTTGTGTAAGCAAATTACTATGTGTCTAGGAGTTGGTCTTCTCATTTGTTGTCTCGCAGAGGTTCTCTGAATTTCTTGTGTTTGAATGGTCGCATCACTGATGAGATGAGGGAAGTATTCTTGAATAATTTCCTGGAATGTTTGTTCCAGGGTGGTCTCTGTCTCTCTTTCTGCCTCAGGAAGTCCAATTACTCTGAGGTTCGGCCTCTTGAAGTAATCGCTCATCTCATGAAGGTTTTGTTCTTTTAAAACTTCTTTTCTATGTGTTTGACAGTTTGGGTTAGTTCTATATTTTGGTCCTCAAGCTCTGAGATTCTTTCTTCTGCTTGTGTAATTCTGCTGTCCATGCTTGTCAGTTTGTTATTGATTTCATTCACAGTATTCTTTACTGCTGTTATCTCAGCTATCAACTCTCTCATTCTTTCCTCTTGTTGTTCCTCAATTCTGTTTATTCTCTTTATTAATATCTTGATATCTGGGTTTGTGGTTTGAGACCAGTCATTCTGGAAGCTCTTCATTGTTTGCATTCTGAAGTCTGTTTTCTTAGTGTCTGACCTTCCAGAAGTCTGTGTGAGACCCATATTCTTCTTTTGTCTTTTCTTCATTTGTGTAGATTTCCCCCCACACACTTTTTTTTCCTCTTAATTTTGTTGTTCGGGGATGGGGGGATGCTTGTCCTTCTGTTTGCTCAATCTCCTATTCTTCCTTATGTGGATCCTCTGGCTTTGTTCCATTCTGAAACTGGACTGTGGGTTGGGGGCTGTACTTTTGGCAGTTTTGAGATTTAACTGGGGGACTGTGATTCAGAATCTATCTGCAGATCCCTGTATCCACTGACAGGCGTGAGGGCCACCCTGGAACCCACTTCCCACTGCCTTACAGTCTGTCCATGCGTTGGTGTATAGGTTTGCTCCCTGAAAGCACAATTAGGTAAGAAAAAGGAAAAGAATGGGAAAAGGAAGAGGGAGGTGAGAGGAAGTCCGAGAGAGAGGAGTAAGAGGGAAAACAGACGTAAACTGACAAATGAAAAGAGACACAAAGACAGAAAAGAGTAAAAAAACTAAAACATACAGATAATCATACAAACACACAAACCAACAAAAACCTCCCTATTGATGTACTCCTCCCATACACAAACAGGAAGTCTAAAGAAAAAAAATCAGTAAAATAACAGAAACAAAGCAAGTAGAAAAACGGTATCAAAAACAGAAAGAGAGAAAAAAATGAAAACAGAAAACAAACAAAAATGAACAAAACAAACAGACAAAAAATAAAAACAAGGAACCAAACTCACTCTGAAGTCGTTCCTATAAGTCCAACGTCCTTTCAGCTCTGATCTCTAACCCCTCTCCTCTGCTCTCATTGCAGGCTGATAGGGTTGCTCTCAATGTGGTTCAGATGCCCCAGGCCTGCTCTGGAAGGAGGGTGGATCAGATCTGGCCTCACCTGGCTTGCTGCCTGTTAAGTCTGCCCCTCAGATCTGACTCGTCTGTGTCTGATCCAGCATGGGGGAAGGGCATCTGTCTCTTCGAGTTTAATGAGATGATCTTGGGTCCCACATTGGAGGCTGGGTGGAGCTGGGTAGGGCAGTGCAGGTCTCTGCCTGGTCCCGGGACAGAGCAAATGGCTGTGGTTGGGGTCTCCTCACCAGGCATGGGGCTCCTCTCTGGCTCTCCCCATCCTCTCTCTCCACTGATCAGATCCGGGGTCCAGCTGATCCACTATAAGATGTGATGGAGTGGGCCAGGCACCAAGCGAAGAGAATCAGCTGGATATGGCAGGCTCTTCTCAGGAATGTCCCGCAATCTTGCACACCCATGCTCCAATCTCAGGGTGGTGGGGGCTTGCAGTCACCCTCAGAGGGGACCTCGGGTGCATGAACCCGAGTTCCCCCTCAGACGGACTTTCACTCACTCACCAGCACACGCCTGCTCATGCAGAGAGTCTTTATGGACACTGGCTTTTGCGGAGACTCTCACAGTCCGACCTGCCCTGTTGCCATCTTTGTTTATTTATTCATACATGTTTAAACTTGCAGTCACCTTCAAAGCCTTCTCCAGTTAATGCAATACACTTATCAGGATGCTTTTTGCACTGTTTGAAACAGTTTTTGAACTAGTCAGTTCTGATGCCTTTTAATGCTTCTGCTGCTTTTTTTTTTTCACCTCTTCCACATCAGCAAAATTTTTCCCTTTGAGGACTTTTTCTTTTGTTTATTTATTTATTTTACTATTTATTTATTTATTTACTTATTTTTGAGTTGGAGTCTCACTCTGTCGTCCAGACTGGAATGCAGTGGCATGCTCCTGGCCACTGCAGCCTCGACCTGCTGGGATCCAGTGATTCCTCTGCCTCAGCCTTTCAAGTAGCTGAAACTACAGGCATGCACTACCACGCCCAGCTAATTTTTTGATTTATTGTAGAGATGAGGTCTAGACAAGTTGCCCGGGCGGGTCTCAAACCTGCAGGCTCAGGCAATCCAATCACCTCGGCCTCCCAAAGTGTGGGATGACAGGCTGAGCCACCGAGTCCGGCATCTGTGTTTTAAAATTGTTTAAAATTGCTAAAATTTCTCTCTTGATGTAGAATTCTGTCTTGATATATGTTATCAGTCATGATGGCCATTATGTTAAATTACTGTAGACCACAGAGAAAAAGCAAGTTTTCTAGTAAATTGCATCTTTATGGCCATTTTAAGTTGTATTTTTTACAGCTAATTACTTGATTCAGGTACTTTCTGAAAGCATTTTCTAATCAGCTACATTTCAAAATTTGCCTTTTCCTCAGTAAAACTTATGGAAAGAACACTGGCGAGTACTTCTCGATACAAATGTTTGATGACTTTAGCATCATAGCATTGGACTGGATAAAAATTCCAGAACTTTCATGAAAAAGAAGCAGAATCATAAAACTGCTAACCTATGTCAAACAAAGTAAGAATTCAGGGCATGAGACAGAACTGATGAAGGAATATAATTTTTAATGACTTTTTGCTTGAAATATTGTTGATTCTTTTTTTGGTTATCTAGAATTAAGGAAACTTTTTTCTTTTGAGCTATTTATAGCTTTACAGCAATTTGGTGAACTAATTCTGATTTTTGTTTTGGGTCCCCCTCGTATGTACAAGCATAATTAACACATTTACCTCTCTGTATTTGATCCCTCCAAAATTTGAAACCTATTGGTGAATATCTTATTTCATAGTAATGTAGTTATTTGCATAAATTCAACAAGAATCTGTTCTTCTGGTAACAGGACAATTGGAATCACTGGTTATTTTACCAAGGTTGTGACTCAAATGTCATATTTTCAGATACGATCAGACTGCTTTGAGAGACTGAGGTTGGCTTGTACAGAGACAATAAGAAGCCCCTTGGGAAAACTGGGCTGGTATCTTGTCTACACCATTCCCTTCCATGCTCTCTAGCCTTGTGGTAAGTAAAGAATGCTGCATTCCAACAGGCCTGGGAACCTTAGGATATATTGGAAACCTTAAGAAGAGAGGAATGCACCCAATATGTCCCGGTGTCACAGACACTGTGAGGGTGAGGCAAATCCTTGGCTTGGCTCCTAAGCCCCAGAAGGATTTCAAAAGTCTAATCTGAGATTCCTCATAAAAAGTTCCAGCAAGGTCAACTTAAAAAGAACCTATATGATAAACGATCATTTTATTGCATTTTATGCAGATAATCAGTCCAAGTTAATGAGACCAAACTTATTTTGCAAACAAATTAGTCTTGCTAGAAATATCTTCAGTAACAATGGAGGGACTGGGGAGGAAATACGTTTCAGAAACAAAGTTCTGGTGCACCTGTTAATTCAATTCCATCCCTGTCCATTGTTTTTGAGTTCTTTTTTATTATCCAGACTGAATTCTAAATTTTTAATTTTCTCCAATATCTGGCTGTGGCTTTTCACAGTGTTTCCAATTTTGTCTCACCCTCCTGGCTCAAAATCTTTAAAATTAAAACTATTTTCCTGAAGCGCTATAAAGCTGAAGCTGGACAACGCGGTATCATTTCAGAGAAATCACCATGCCAGCTTATGTATAAATAATTTTTGTGCCTGTTTTTGGATGGACTATGCAGGAAGCTCACCCGATGCGAACTACAAATCAGGAAAATCTGTCAGACGCCACTGTGCGCTCCCGTTCTACGTGAAGAGGCTTTGAGCTCAGCTTCAAGGTCTTCTCCACCAGCTGCTCTCTAGACTCAAAAAACCTCTGAGCTGTATAGTTGTTTCTAACCATTAGCCTTTGCTTTGCTTTTGTTTCTGTAGAAATTCCTCGTGTTAAATGTCTGACTGCTCACACTCTGCAGAGGCCTGACTCCCACCCCCGCCTGAACCGAGAAGCTACTGTTACCTGTTTAATGAACTCATCCTTTCTGGGGACTGAATGTCTGATCCCGTGGATCGTGAGACAACTCACCAACACAGTTTTTGGGCTATGAAACTTCCTGGGGAAGTCTGAGACCTGGGAACGTATGATTAAATAAGTGTGTTGTGCTTTTCTCTTGTTAACCTGCCTATTGTAGGAGTGTCAGCCATGACCCTTATGATAGGACACAGGGATTATCCCATTTCTGCCTCTACAATTGCATGCATTCTAAAACATAGATAACATGCAATAAAAAACTATCCTCATAAGTGAAACAAAAGTATATATGCAATATTTTCCAATAGCCTTTTATCCTGTCCAGTGACTCTATTGTAATATTTTACCAAAATCTACAGTAAGAAATTCAGTGTTCATTGCAACTTGGCATATGTAAGTAAAGCAAATATTTTTATGAAAATTATCTTTAGACTAATGCGTGCAAAGCTTTCTAATACTTTCTATTCTATAGTTATAAGTTTTTAAAGATTTTCTGATTAATAAATTTCAATCTTTTATTTAGAAAACAATAAGTAAGACCATGTAAAGAAAACTTATAGCCTATGGATAAAAATGTTCAAAACAAATAAGAAAAAACAGTGAATGATAAAAATGAAGATTACTAACATCAAAAAAATAAAATAAGTAGTTCGACATTTTCTAAATTGTTAAAGGCCTTAAAAATGTAACATTATGAACACGTACTCTTCAATATAACAAAATTGTTTCAGTTTCCCATAAGGTGTGTAACATGCCAAATATTTCATTTTTTTCATATTGGCAACTTCTAAATCAGTCTGTTTAATTTTCTAACATATCACCACTACTTATTGACTCTTCCTTATTCAAACAGAACCTCCAAAACTGAATTGATTTTCTTTTTCATTGTAACTCTCTGTTTTTACTGCTTCTCTCTACAGCTAACAACAAAGAGCTAAAACAAACCAGTCGCAACCACGTCCATGAAGAAAGATCCAAGGAACAGAACAGTCATGTTCTCAATATTGACAACCTTCCCACTTGCAAAATAGCTGCAGATGCATTATCCTTGACAACACGAAATAACCATTATGGCACACAAAGCTGAGAGGACGTTGTATTCATTTGTTGCATCAATAAAGAAATTCGTCAAAAAAAAGATGACATTTTTATTTCGTGTAATTACTATTC
Source organism: Tarsius wallacei (assembly GCA_963574415.1). Taxonomy (NCBI): domain Eukaryota; kingdom Metazoa; phylum Chordata; class Mammalia; order Primates; family Tarsiidae; genus Tarsius; species Tarsius wallacei. The sequence continues at coordinate 21,075 of CAUYQG010072063.1, read as the reverse complement.
CATTTGTGAATATTTTCATTAAGTATAAAATATTCACCTGTCTCAGAGAATGTGCTCAAAGAATAGGTTGGTATTATCATTTAAATAATATTAAGATTCTTATGAGCTTTTTGTTGAATAAATATGTAGAAGTTAGCAGTCCAACCACTTCAAAATAAAGCTAGTTGTAATTAGATAAACAGATTAAAACTATGACTATAGCTTTTTTGTTTAAATCCTGGCATTATCAAGTTTTCATGCATCTGCATATGTTAAAGAAGTTGCCTTAGCGAGTTCAGAACCAAAGAATAATCAGTTTTTATCAGCAGTTTCTTATCATTTGTCTTCATGTAGATCAGTTCTTTAAAAGCCAGCTACTGTCTGCTTTTGAGCCTCTTTTCCTTAGCTTGACTCTGGTGTTCACTGCATCTCTTACTGTGGATTTGTCTTCTTCGTATCTTTATTCCAGTGACACCAAGTTACTGTGATAAAGTCTTATAAAAACTTAAATTATGTTTTAAATGAAAGGGGAAAATGGTCATCTTTTTCTATTCCTCGTAAATTCTTAGCCGGGACACCTTTGGAGCAAAAGGCAGATTCACAGGAAAAAGGTCAACAAATGGACGAATGTGCTTTTGAACCCAAGAGTCACACACAAAGTGAGAGCCTCAGAGGAGGGGCCAGATGACTGGAGATTTCAAAACATCCTGAAGTGACAGAACGAACAGGGGTTGGGGCTTCTGGGGATGAGAAGAGACATCCCAGGCCATGGGAGAGTGGAATGGTGAGAGTATGCCAAGCAAAGGCTGTCCTGTTATGCAGGTAAAAGTGTCTCAGGTAATCATGGAGCTGCTCTCAGAAAAACAGATGGCAGTGTGTGGTAGGGTTTCTCTGTCAGGACTTCATGACCCTTTTCTGGTACGTTAATCTTCCCTCCGTCCAAATGAGGGGAGCTTCAGGGGAAGCCTGTTTACATCTGCTGTTTACGTCTTTTAAGAGTATAGATTTCCTCTACAGATACAAATCTCCTCCCACAAAAGGGAGCTTTTCAGGGCTGTGATTCTGTCTGCAATCCCTCAGAATATCAGGTCTCAAAGGGTGCCAAGGAAGTATATTTTGGAGGGAAACATTCTGGTTTTTCTCATAGGTCTGACTATCTTTATTCTGGTGTTTTGCGTAGGGATGGCTGTTATCTTTCACTACTGAGGTAAAATACAAACTACTATTTGGCATAAGTCCAAGAATTTTTCTGTTTTCTTTTTTTATTATGGAACTATTGAATTATTTTAAATTTTAAAAACGTAAAGAAAACATTTGTGCATCAGAGTGTGCTGAAGTTCAGAGTTGGGCCACATCCAACTGAGAACTTGCGGTGAAGATTTACACAGCAGAAAAAAACGCTGGCTACTCTCTTTGCCATTCCCACACAGAATTTAAGAACAAGTATTCCTTTAGCTGAGAACTTAGCTCAAGTAAGGTAAAGGACTTGGGGGTAGACGAGTTTCTTAATAGAGAATACGTCCCAAGTTCCATTTAAGAGCAAAAGGAGAACCATCAGCCCCAAATGCTGAGATTCAGAAAATGTAATTATGAGTAGAGTTTATCTGAGTCCAAATCTGGGAATAACCATCTGGGAAACACGGACTCTGGAGAAATGGGGCCAGTGCCAGAAGTTGAAAGTCAGGGTCTTGCTTATATAGGACGAAAACAAAAATAAATGGACCGACTGCGGCATTTTCTGTTCGAAGCTGGTTTATGAGCTATAAACATTGACTTAGTGACAGCTTGTGTTCCTTCCCTGTGACGTTTTCCCTCTTTTTTGCAGCTTGCTTCCATTTCCTTTTCCGTTTAAACCAGTGTGTCTTGCATTCCATCCGAGACCAGGTGAGAATCATGAAGCCTGTGTATAAGAAAGGGAAGAGGAAAATTATCTGCAACGAAGCTCAGCCATGAGGGGGGCCACATCTTCCCTGCAGATTTTAGCCAGCCACAACGTTTGACAATACGGTGCAGGCCAAGGAGGAAGGCTGATCTACAATCAGAGAACAAGGGGTACAGTTGCCTGTCAGGTGACCCAGGTCCCATCATCACATTCCCCTGAGGCTCAAAATAATGTGGAGTTCCAAAAGTCTAGACTTTAAATTACTTATTTTCACAGAACATATTAAATAGAGCGTTCAAAAGCAGCAGCATCTGTTTGGCACAGCTCTGTGGGCCTCCAGAAAAATGCCACTGTTCTCCGATGCTATGCCTATGCAGACCAAAGGAAACCGAAATATTTCACCGCAAAATATGGCTCCCTGCTATACAGAGGATTGTGCATCAAAGGCCCTTAAGATCAACATTTCCCCTGTCAATATAAAGATCAGCCAGACCCACGAAGGGGAAAAATGGTTTTTCCTCCCTCTGCATGTTATCTCGTTCTCTGCTGCAGAAAAAAACCGAAAGATATCACCACAACTGAAGATACCCTTTCACAGGATGATGTCTGTCTCTCAGGCTCATTCGGCTTTCACCGAGAGCCATTTACAAGTTCATCTCTGTTCCCCATCCATTCGTTTTCCCTAACCATGGCTTCTTGCCCCTCATCAGAGTTACCTGCATTCCTCCTCTCCCGTCTGAAAAAATTCCATGTCAGTATCTGAGTCTCTCCGAGAGACCTGGCGTGCTCACCCTGTGGTTGTCCTCTGTACCTTTCGTATGCATTCTTTCCTGCTAGTCTTCCTTCTGTGCATGGATTTTTCAGTGAACCTTCAGAGGAGAAGCTTTCCCTTGGTCTCTACAATACTTAAAAGTATTTTGTATATTAAAAAATATATATATATATGCATGCATTTAAAAATATATATTTTATATATGTGTACATATAAATGTATATACATATATACGATATACTATATATATTATAGGATATATATACACTCATGATTTTCAATGTGTATGTACAAAGAAGCACGCATATATTTTTATTAACCTTCTAGATTTTGCTTTTGGAAGGCATATTGCCTGCTGTTTGAGAGGATTTAGGTAGCCGTTTTCATATTTCAAAACAGACACTGACTTGCGCTCCAGGCGGATAACAAGGTGTGGGCTCCGTGGGGCCTTGGCAATCACTGTTGGCCTCCGTGTAACCTCCTAGGCTCAACACACTCACATACACAAACACCGACATCCACGGCTGTCATCAGCTCCTCACTCATGACTCCAGAGCGGGACCTGGCCTGCCGCAGCCTCCCCGGGGAGCCAATTAGACTCGCACGGCAGCTGCAGAGGGCAACATCTGGACATGGCATTTTCCCTAAGTCGGTGGCAACTTGCGTTGCCCCAGTGTTGTCCGTATTGCTCTTGCCACTCTGAAAAAAGGCGAGGTGAGACATGTACACAGTCGGAGTCGGTGGGAGCTGAGGGTGAGTGCTGACGTTGGAGGCCTTCTCCAGTATCTGGAAGACAGAGATGCCATTTCAACTGGGTCACAAATTTAATTTTTATAATGTTTCCCCTAAGTAATTCATCTGGGTAGACCAATCTCAAAACTGTTAAAATGAAAACTATTGAATTTATTTAGAGGAAAAAAAAAGATATATCCTGCCTATGTTAAATCACATCCGTTTCAAAGCCCAGCGGAGACCAGCCTGCGTTTGAAAGAAACAACTGTGGCCAGCTCAATTTAGTTTTACCCATAAGCAAGATTACTTTTGTCTGATTTAAGTTTAAAATCAATTTGTATGACACATAACTTTAAGTTTTACTGATTTATTTAATAGAGTCTTTACATTTTATGTGTTTACTCAGATATAATTTCACTATGCAAAAGACAAAGCATCCATGATTGACTTAACTAAAACTTTCAATGAGAGAGATAATTATATATATTATACAAGGGGGATCATTCCCAAAAAACTCGGAATTGTCTTTTGGAAGGCAGGCCCCTTGTAGTACACTTGGAATTTGCTCCTCTGGATCAAACAGTCAACCACAGTTTTGAATATGGAAGTTTTGAGAAGGCTCCATCACAATTTGCAGAAGAAACATCCCAAGTTGTGGCAAACAGGTGGCTGGTTCTTCCCCCATGAGAACACCCGTGCCCACACTGGGCTGAGTGTTCAGCAGTTTTTGACCCCAAAATGCACGATTCCCATGCCTCACCCTCCCTATTCACCCGATCTTGCCTTGATCGACTTTTTTGTTTGTTTCCCCGACTGAAAAAGTCCTCAGAGGGCAATGTTTTGCCAAGGCAGGAGAGGGGAAGCAAAAAACAGCAGAAGCACTAAATGGCATCAAAACGAACGAGTCTGAAACTGTTTTGAGCAGGGGGAAAGAAAGCATCTCGACGGGTGTGTTGCCTCAAACAGAGAGGACTGTGAAAGGGACACGCGTCAGAATAAACAGTGTTAAATCAATAAATCCCTTCTAGTGCTCTCCCGTATATAACTCTCCTCAACTTTATGTGCTCCCGATGCAATTTCCTAAGATGGTGGTTGCAACGCGCACAGTCCAGGACTGTCTCTTTCCTCATTTCTTCAGCTCTCTCCCTCCTGGAAACACCTTCCTTCTTCCTCCCTGTGGAAATCGCAGAGTCTCTTCCCAGCACTTTGCAGCCTGCCTGCACCTAATCTTTCCTCATTGCACCTACCACCATCTGACACCCTACATATTTTACTTGTAGGTTCTCTATCCCCTCCCTCTAGAATGCACACTCAGTGCAGGCCAGGCTCTATCTATGTTCATTCATGGATATATCCTTGATACTGAAACAGTGCCAGTACATAATAGGTGCTCAATGAATACTTGTGAGTGAATAAAAGATCATTGTCTACAAACCAGGGATTTTGCCTAAAATGAAGCACGTGTGATTTTGAAAGTGGTGACAACGGCAGCATCAGTTAGCTCAATAACATTCTTCTCTAGAGAGTCTGTGTCTCACTGGGTGAGCTGGGTAAGCACGCCCTGCAGCTCACTCCCACAGCCTGCAGCAGTGACAGCAGGAGGGGACACAGGGAGCAGCCCTCCCATTGAGGACTTGGGAAGTAGACAGCAGCAGGCAAATTGCAGGAGGCCGGAATCAAAGCACCCACCTTTTCTTTCCCCTTCAGTGACTTCCAGCTTGGACTCAAGGCAGCAAAGAAACCAGAAGTGGGCGTCGGCCCAGAGTCCTGGATGGACACCCTCCGGTGCCAGCTTGATGCACGGAAAATACACGTTGCTTTGCAGCAGACGTAGGGCACGCACCATGATAGAGCATGTCCTGGGTGGCAAAACGAGCCTTGTCGATGTCAAAGAACTGGCATCAGATAAAGCATGTGCTTAAGCCATAATGGTATTAGCTTAAAATCAATAACAGAAGATGAAAAATATTAGAAAGCTGGAAAAGCACAATTAAATAACCCATTGGTCAAAGAAGGAGTCTCCATGGAAATTAGGAAATATTTTGAACCAAAATTTTTTAAAAACCTGAAAATGCAACGTATCTGCACTTGTAGTATGCAGCTAAAGCAGTGCTTATAGGAAAATACATAATTATGTGCTTATGTTAGAAAAGAAGAAATGTCTCAAATTCACAACCTCAGCTTCACTTCAAGTAGATAGAAAAAGGAGATGATACACCCAAAGCAAACAGAAAAAAAAAGCATAAAGGTAGGGCAGAAATAAATGATGCCTGTATGATTCCGTTCATGACATTTTCCATAGACTAAGTACAGTGGTGCTGAATAGGTTGGTGGTGGTTGTAGGCTGGACCAGAGGAAGATGAACTCCAAAGGCATGGTGTGGAGGGTCTTGAGAGGAAAGGGAGTGTCTGTACCCAGCTGTGGTGGTGAGTACGCAAGTCCACACGTGTACCAGAATTTATAGAACTGCACATCGACAGTATTCGTTTCACAGCATGTTAATTAGAAAAAATAAGATTCTTTTGACATGCTTTGTTAAGGTATCTATTCTGCTTAAGAGACAGTACCAGAATTTCACAAGCGTAAGCGATATTATTCCCGTGTTCAAATTGCTAACATTAGGACCCTTCTGAAATCCCTCAGCTTCCACATCCTGAAAGCAGGAAGAACACAGTGTCCACTCAGGGCCACGGTGAGCACCTGGTCCAACCACCCTGTCGAAGGGGATTGTATCCACTAAGAAACTGACTTTAATCTTCCCGACTCATCATAACACCTTGTATATAAATCACAGTCAAGCAAAATTCACCTACATTTTCCTCAGAGAACATGCTGTTGTAATTTTTTTAAGTTAAGATTGTTTTACCAAGTGGTTGCTGAGAAATGTAAAGGGTGCCTGACCAATTTGAAGTGTGTATAGCCACAGGTGTAGTGTAGATCAGTAAAATATGTGTTCGCTCAAGGAAAAAAGTGTCATCTATACTAAATCTATAATTTTCATCCAGGGGTTTTTTGTTTCCTTTTCTGAGACATCATCCTGAATCATAACTACTGTCCTATGAATATGTGTTTGTGACAAAAAGAGTTTCCATATGGAAAGGTTAACTGCACCTGTGTTTTTATGATTTCTTTTTTTCAGTAGTTTCAAAATATGGCAAATGTTTATTTTTCATTTGTTATCAGATGTTTCCTTGGTGCTGGGAAGATCTTTATTTTCATATTGGTTATTACAAATGGAAGTATCCTTAATCTTGAGACAAAAGCAAATAATTCTTTCAGCTAGTGCTTCATAGTTAGCCTTCAAAGTTGAAAATGATGATAAACAATTCAAGAAACTCCACTGGTGAGCAAGACAGTTAAATAGTTTCTTGTAAGTACAGGCTGGAAAATTATTTTAAACTGCTATTTTTACTAACACTGAAATGCACTACTTATCTCACTGTAGTCTGTAAAGGCAGCACACAAAATAAGCTGATGAAATTACAGTTACAATTCTTATATTCTTTAAAACAAATAGTTCAAACACTAAATCATATTAACAAGTATGCATTTCTGTAGAAGAATTTTCAAGCAGTCCACCAGGAAATGGAACCCAAAAGATAGATTCAAACAAAACAAAATCTAAAAAAACCACCTCTGAATTGTTTGTTAACGTGTATGTGTTACATTTCTGGAGACATTGCAAAAGACTACATTTGGTGAAGCAAGAGAAAGCAGTTGTTTCACCTGTATCATTGAGTCATTTTTGTGCTGCAGGGCCAGAAAATGACATTGAGAGGTAGCACAGCCTTGATTGTGACCTCAGGGCCACACCAGTGTCACCACAGGACAAATTCTCTCTGACGCCTCATCTTGGTCTTCACGGGCTGTGCTTTACCTTCGGGCTCTAGAGGATGCCTCTCCCCAGAGAGTTAGGTACACCCCTGATTGGAATCAACATGACCATAATAATGCCAGCATACATATTTTCATTCCAAACAATCTTCTTACATAAAAATTTTTTTTTAAAAACACTTTTATTATGCTCTTAGGGAAAAAAAGGGGGGGGGGTCCTTTTTCAGAGCCCCAGCGAATCTCCTGCTTCTCATCATTCAGTTGGGTTATAAGCCCATTTCTGGGAGAAAAAAAAATGAATTACTTGGGACAAAATCTTGACTCTCATTGGCCAGAGTCAACAATAACCCATGTGTGGTTTGGGTTTGACTTACCAAAAAACTTACTGGTTTGAAAAAATGGAAAATTTGGGGCAACCCCATCAGTTTCCCTCTCACTGTGGGAGCTTTTCTGTCCTCTCAATAAATTCTGCTTTCTCAAAAAAAAAAAAGAAGAAAAGAAAGTTTGTAGAAGACAATAACGTGAACATTCACAGGCTGTATCAGTGACTGGTCGATTTTGGAGTAATTAATTTTACCTGCCTTTAGAATTTACAGTCATTATAAATATATGACAAGAATCAAGTGTTATTCAGGAGCAATGCAAGATTTATATCAAGTCTCTTTTGTCCAAAATATGTTATATCTATATGCTCATATGAGAGCCTAATTATATATTTTGAATGAACTTTTAAGCTGATCTAAATAAATGAAATGCACATGTCTCCTAAACCATATTTAATTTCCAAATAAAGACAATAGCAAGATAATGATTCCTCCTAAAATGATGCAACTAGCCTGTGACTGGGATTTTAGGGATTTTATATGTTAGAAATTGTACACACGAGAGATTTAAACTGTTAGTGATTTAAATTTCAGGGAATTTGAGCTTTAGAAATTTTAACGTTTTGGGATTTCGACATTCAGGATTATGGTGTTTGCGATCTTGTGTTTGGGGATTATGATTCAAACTCACTAGGGAGACCAAGGCAGCTAAAATTTGCAAGACAGAGTATGGGATAGAAGAGGACTGCACATGGAGTCCAGAAACCTGCCGTCATTTTTGAGTTCTCAGCAGGGCATTGACCCCTGTATACATGTGAAGAAGCTGTTCAAAGTCGGAGCCAGAACAACCCAAAAGCCTTCAAGGGAATGACCAAAGGCCACATGGGGCTGGGAATAGTGCCTGTTCCCACTATACAGACTGGAATAGTTCATAATTCACGGGGCACTGAGTAAAGCATTCAAGAAGGCCCTGCCTTGAAAGTGGAGTATAATCAACCCTAGACTGTGCACTGCTCTGGAACATAGAATCAAGACTTAAAATAATCTAGGTCTTTCCTAGAAAATGAGCTGCATTCCAGAACAAAGCTCAAGCTAAATGGATTTATAAGAATACAAAAATAGCACGTCACAAAATAAAATCCACAATGTCTGACATCTAATCAAACGTTGCCAGTCATACAGGAAGCAAAGAAACACGACTCGTAACAAGAATACTCAGTTAATGGAAACCATGCCAGAACCGTCCCACAGGTAAGAATTAAGAGACAGAGAAACTAGAAGTTATTGTAACCATATTTCTTATGTTCTAAAAGTTGGGTAGAGGCATGGGAAAAGGAACAAAAATTATACCAAATTTTTAGAGATGAAAACTACACAGTCTGATATGAAAAATATACCAGATAGAAATAACAGCACAAATTCTTAAAATTAAAGAGCATGAAGACATAGCAATAGGAAACATACAAACACACATACACACACACACACACACAATTTTTTAAAAGGGCCTCAGTCTCCTGTGGGACATCTTCAAGTATCTTTATACACATATAATTGTGACTCCTGAGAGAAAAGAGAGAGAAGAATAGAGCAAAATATTTGGAGAAATAATATTTGGAGCAATTTTTTTTCCAAATTTGAGGAAAACTATAAACTAAGACGATCCAGTAGCTCAACAAACCCCAAGTACAAGAAACCCATCAAAATACGATGAGGCAGAGTACGATCAAATTGCTCAAAGTCAATGATAAAGAGAAAATTATAAAAGCAGTAAGATAAAGAGACATACTGCACACACAGGAACAAAGATGAGGATACTAGCAGTTTTCCCGAGGGAAAGGCTACAAGCGAGAGGGCCTGGGCAAAATTTTTAAGAACCGACAAAAAGTGCCGTCAGTCTAGAATTCTGGCCTTAGAAAAAGCATCTTTCAGAACAAAGACTCAATAAAGTTAATTTTAGCTGGAACTGTTCATCTCCAGCAGATAATTACTGCAAGAAATGTTGAAGAGAATCCTTCCAGCAGAAGGAAAACAATCACAGATGAAAACATAAATCTACACAAAGGAATAAATAATTATGAAATGACAATCATGTGGTAAACATCTACGTGTTTTTCTCATCATTTAAATACCTTTAGATGATAACTGACTGTAAACAAAATATAAGGTAATGTGACGATTATAGCACATATAGAAGTAAAGTGTTTTAAACAATGGGACAGAGGTTGAAAGGAGATAAATAGAAAGACTGTGTTGTAAGGTTCTTAAACTATATGTGAAATGACATACAATACTTGAAGGGAGACGATGAGAAGTTGAAGGTATATATTAAAACCCAGCAACAGCCACTGAAAAAAATCAAATGAAAAGTTACAACTCATAAGTCAACAAAGGAGATAAATTGAAGTCAAACGCACACACACTCACACACACACACACACACACACACACACGAGCACAATAAGTCAGAAAAAGAGGAAAAAGATAACAAAAAAGAAACGGAACAAATAGAAAACAAATAGTAAATACTAGACTTAAAAACAGCCATGTCAAAAATTTCATTAAACGTAAATGGTCTAAACACCCCAATTTAAAGCAGACATTGTCTGATTGTATAGAAAAGCAAAACCCAACAGCATGCACTTTAAATATAAAGACAAAAATAGATTAAAAGGATGCAAAAATTAGTGTACAGATGTTATATGGCTGTCAAACAAAGAACATTTTAAAACTAAAAATATTACCAGGGATAAAAAAAGTACTTTCATAAGAATGGGTCAATTCATTAAAAGTACATACCAATCCTAAATGTTGATGTACCTAGTGACAGAGCTTCAAAGTACACGAAGCAAAAGCTGACAAAACTTCAAGGAGAGAAAGACAAATCCACAATTACAATCAGAGATTTCAATACCACTCTCAAGAATTGGTGGGACAAGTAGACAGGAAATCGGTAAGGACAAAGAAGGCAACACCACTGTCAATCAACTTGGTCAAACCAACATTTGTAGAATACTCAACACTACAAAGGCAGAAAACACCTTGTTTTCAAGTGTACGCAGAACATTTACCAACATAAACAATACCCTGGGCCAGCAATAGGGCATTAATAAATGTAATACAATCGACATAATACAAGTTACATCATCTCATCACAATTGGGCTAAGTAAAAGATCAAAAAAAGATCTCTGGCAAATCCCCAAATATTTGAAAATTAAATAACACTTCTACATAACCCGTGCATCAAAAAAGAAAACAAAAAGGAAAGTAAAAAGTACTTTGGAACTGAACGAAAATGAAAACTCAACATATCTGAGTTTGTGGATGCGACCAAAACAGTGGTTAGGAGAAGTTGATAGCACAAAAACTTACATTAAAAATGAAAACCTAAATCAGCAACTTTAGCTTCCACCTTTAAAAGAAATTATTTGAAGAGCAAGTTCAAAGTTAACAAGAAAAAGGAGATATTAAAGATTTCCATGAGAATCCATAAAACACAAAACTAAAGCAAATAGAGAAAATCAATGAAATGAAAAGCTGATTCTCGAGATTATTAATAAAATTCACAATCCTCTATTCAGGAAAAGAAAGACAGAAATCATGAATTACCTGTATTGGAAATGGGAGAAATTTCCTCCCTATGGAGAATATTATAAAATAAAACCAAAAAAAAAGTTTTTTTGTTCCTATCAATGTTATTTTCAATATCCAAAAACTGGAAATAATTCAAATGTCTAACAGCAAGAGAGTGGACAGAGAAACCGTGGTATAGGCATACAATGGAATACGATTCAGCAAGAACAAAGAATGAACACCGATTTGTGCAAAAATCTTGCTGAATCTCTGAATGATTGTGCTGAGAAGACAGACAAAAAAAATCAGAGTATACACTGCATGATCTTACTTCAATGTGAACACAGAAAATGCAAACTACACCAGAGTGGCGAAAAGCAGATCAGCGGTCAGCCAGGGAGAGAGCAGACCACGAAGACAGAGCAGACAGTACCTGTGGGGTGACGGATAGGTCACTGCCCCAAATGCGGAGACGGCAAAACACTTTCCATAGATGCAGTTCATTGTATGTCAATTGTGCCTCAATAATGCTGTTTTTTAAAGGCATATATAAGAAACTATGAATAATAGCTACCGCCAGGATGTGGGAGCGGGCAGAGATTTGGCTAAAAGGTTTTCTGCTTTGTTTTAGAGCTTATTTCCACTTTCTACAATTGAAATGGTTTATAAAATGTGTGATTTGCCTTTCAAATTAAAAAAAAAAAACTAGTACCCAAAAAATGACAAATTAGGACTGCATTCATAACATTAGTGGCTACATGCAGTAAATATTTAATTTATATAGAACAATATACGAGGCAGCAAAACACTCTTACAAATCAATAAGAAAAAAATAAACCGTCAGATTTCAAGTGGCCAAAAAAATTTGAATAATTCACCAAGGTGGCTACAAATGACCAATACACATATGAAAAAATGCTCCACCTTATTGTTTATAAAAATGTGTATTTTAAAAAACAGTGACACTCTATCAGATTGTCAAAGATTGAAAAATGATTTCCTTCAGATACTGGTAGAAGCGTAAAAGATACAAATTTTGGAAGACTATGTTAACTTTTATTTTAAAATTTTAAGTAAGCATGTCAACGAATCAATTTCTCTTTCAAGAATGTATAGAAAATGATAGAATAATAGGTAAAGAGCCACTCATTGAGGGTAGTATAAAATAACAATAAAATGTAAACAATTCGTGTGTTCACCAAGCAGGACTTGGCTAAATAAAATGCAGTGATCTTCTATTGATAACAAGAAATACTCCAGAGTGTTACAAAAAAGAAAAGGGATAAGGTGGACCCAGATCTATATACACAAAATTATGAATCCTTTGAAACGGCATGTGTTTCATGACCCCATTCGTGAACATGCGTGTGCATACTTACATAAAGATACATGTTTCAGAGATTGAAATACGTATATTTTCTCAGCCTTAACTGCAGCCATCTCTCAGAGGCAGAGGCGGGCCTGTGGTGGGGAGGGTGGACAACATCACAAGGGTGTTTTCACTTTTGACATATACCTCTGCAGTTAATTTTTTATAAGGAGCAGATACGGTAATGGTTTAAAGACGTTTTCATTTGGAAAAACACAAAAATCAATCCAGCGGCCCGATGAAAGCTCAGAAGACGACAGCCCTTTGGGGAATGCACACAATAAGCCTCTGTGAAAACAGAACAGGATTTAGAACCACATACTGGGTTTGAGTCCTCTCTCTACTACACACTGGCTGTGTGAACCTGGAGACTTATTTAAATTCTCCAGCTCTCAGAGAATTTACAGAGTCTGTCCAGAAGAATATTACTGCCTGCCTGCCTCAGAGAGTTCATTGAGAGGATTACCTAAGTCAGGAGCTACAAAGAGTCTCTACCACAGGCGACCCAGAAATGCTGGTCCCTTACTTTCAATGCGATTTACGATTTAGCGTGGTCATTGAGTCTTCACATCATCGGGGCATCTCTCAACTGTCGGAAGCGCACCCTGAATAATGCGCTGGACCGGTCTTGCTCGGCATGTTTGGGGTTTGACGTGGAGGTCGCCTTACAAGGTAGAGTTTTGATATTCCAAGACCTGCGTCTAGAGAATGCAATCCCAAGCCGGTCACCTTGTACTGAAACCTGTCACCGCAAATGGCACAGGGCTCTAACAGGAGGAGAGATGCTATTAAATATTCACAAGCTGAATACAAATAAAGCTGGTGTCAGAACTATTAAAAAATAGCAAAGAGTGAAACCGTTTGTCTTTTAATGGACCCATGCCCTCTTCCCGCTGTTGCCGTAAGCAGGCGGCACCCGCTGGTACAGGTGGCCCTTTATAATTGTGTGCATAAAATAACTGAGTCATTTTCTGATTGGTAAATAATATGCAATGTCAGACTCTCCACACCATCTGCGTCCCGCGCCACCGCGGCTCTCGGCAAAACAGCCAGCAGCGCGAGCCAGCACCTCCTTGTTGGAGAAGTCGCAGGAAGGAGCGCTTGGCGTCCTTGGCAAGACTTGAATCTGCTCACAGCATTGAACCTGACATATGCCCCAAAGCAGAACGTGTGGCTACCCTGATGATCTCTCCTGCTGCTCCATAATCAGAGACACGGATGGGGACTGCCGCCCTTCCATTTGGCACCGGCCAGCCTGCCACACTTGCTTTTGGCCAAAAAGACAAAACAAAAAAAACCTCTCATATTTAGGAGAATTAAGGCTCAGACGACTGAACACAATCACTTCACTACTTCCTCCACGATTTCCTAGATGTGAGATCTGTGCTTATTCACAGACCTCGCCCCAGCTCGCCTCTCGTGGACGCCACTGCAGCGAGCGTTGCCGCTGCCCATCATTCGTCTTGACAGTTTGGACAGGCCCGAAGTTTGGGAGAGCCTAGGTGGTGCCTGCCTTGTCAACTTCTCTTTTCGTCGAAGGAGAAGCGCACCGAGTCAGAGGGCACATGTTGGCTTCCGTCTCAAGGCGTCTGGTGCTGACAGAAGCCAAGAGCCAGCGCCTCTGCGTGCACCACGCAGGGAGCGCCCCGAGAGGCATCCCCTTCCAGCCTCCTTTCTGATTCTTTCTTGTCACTTACAATGAGCTCCAGCCAGATGGCGGAGGCGCCAGGTCCAGCATCACCGGGTGTTACCAAATCTCTCCCAGACCCTCCTTGGGTACAAAAATTAGCTCAAACATTAACATGCCCTCGAGTGCCCATGTTTTCTGTGGGAAAAGCGCCATGCAAAGTTTAATTCGATGGAGAGAAACAGAATCTTGACCTTGAGTTTTTTAGAAATAATCCACACAGAATAATATAATTCCAAACTGTAGGTAGATTCCATAAACAAACCCCACAACCAGGTACATTTGATGATCTGGATGAAAGAAAATAAAAACCAAACAAGAGACACATTTAAAACTGTAACAAATCTGATATAAACAGGCTTGTGCAAGGGTCACTAACACTTTTTTGAGGTGATAAGAATACCTGTCGTGATTATTACTTTAACCTAGCTCATGTTCAACATGACTTGAAGTCTGTCCTAGTAAAGATAGCTACAAAAATATGACATCTAGAAATGAAACTATCATGATACCTGTGTGCAACAGTCCATGTTTCTTATCAATAAAATGTAGCCTAATCTAAGAAAAGTTGCGGAAATAAAATCAAAGCGGCAATTATGAACTGCACTTCTATAAGCTGCAATTATTTTTCTGATACATGCAGAAACATATTTTTACCACTTTCTACAAGACTTTTGTAAATACAATCTTAACGTCACACTGACTACCTCATACTTCCAGTAGGTCCATATTATTGCCCCATGGCTTGCATACGAATTGGTAAGAGACGCTCTCCAGAAAGTGCGCGTTCCTGAGGCCAGTGACTGCACCCACTTCGACCTCTGCCTGCCTGAGGGGGCTGTCCTTGAACATGGTTTTCTGAATACCTGGCGTCCATATTCTTATCCCATTGGGTTGCTGGAATGTTGTTGTTGCTGTGATATTGCTCTGGTGAGGTCACTCTCCCCGGGGCCTTTGGTTGAATGACTTCACGGGACGATTCACTGGGTGTCCAACACTCACTTGGTTGGGTTCGGCCCTGCCCACTTTGCCCGCGGAGAGGGTCACGGCTGCCCTTCCCCCGGCCGTGAGCCCTGCTGTCCTGCCCAGCAGGCGGGTGTCTGGGGTGAGGGCTGCGTCGTCTTGTGGAGATGGGAATGTCACACCTCAGTGCCTTCCTGCGTGGTGAAACAGCTCTTACGGTACACAGGCATACCGTCAAGGCATCTCTCGGGAGGTCAGGATTTGGGGGCTGTATGTCCACCCTGTGTGGTACAGAGAGGCAGAGAAGAGCCATCAGGGGAAAGGGTGGCGGGAGAGGAGTCGGCTTCTCTGGTGCTTAGGTGGCAGGTGAGGCCAACGGCCCCAGTCCTCGTCTGAAGCCTAAACAGGTTCAGCAACTCGCCATTAGAATCAATCCATTACTGAATTAGAAAGACGACTGAATTTAGCAACAAATTTGTGCCAACATCACTCCGAGCAGCAGTAGGCTTTCAGCAGCAGATTGGCACCGTGACAGAGTCCATAATTTTCACAGTATGTGTTTCATAATTTGTCATGCACACTCTGATTGCTTGGCATATTGGCAGGGTCCGCGGTGCTCTCTAAATGTCACCCAGCGCATTTGAGGATTTGTCATGCACGGTCTGAGCGAGTGACACGGCACCGCTGAGTGGCCAGGTTCAGAGCTGATTCGCCTCCCCTGCCAGCCCCCAGGGCCGAGGCTGGGAGGACGGGCACGGCCCTCTTCGAAGCCGCCGGTTTTTAGTTCGGTGTCAGGTGATCATGGGGATGCGGCCAGGAGAAGACGTTGTCGCACTGCAGGTGTGACAGGCACAGCACAGAAGTCTGTGCCTGATGGCAGTCTCCTCGAATCATTCCTCAGAGTGCACTCCACAGTTTTTTTTTTATACAGGCACAAAGAGCGTTTCACAAATTAGGAGGAGGAGGAGGGAGAGGAATAAACATGAATACAGGGTGGGGAAAGCCACACCCCAGGAAACACTCGGGAAGAGATCAGAGGCCTCTCTGCTGACTGTAGGCAGGAAGGTGGCTGGTGCTGGGCTCAGAGTCCTGGGCTGGTGGTCACCCCACCTGGCTTCCGTAGAAACAGCCCCTGAGCTCAGGCAGGCTCTTTTCTGGGTCGAATGAAAGAGGTAGCTGGATGAGAGTCCCTCTGCGGGCCTCTCGTGTCTGCATGTCCCATTGTTCTGAGACAGGCTCAGGGGGTTATTAATATCCCTCCATCACCTGACCCGTCCGCCTGCAATGATTACATAATGCCTTTCCAGTGTTTAACAAAAGCTTCAAGAGCTACATCTGCTGGAAGCTTTCAGTGGCCCAGGATTCCAGCCATTATCCGATCACTTCTAGTCACTGTCTTTGAGGAGGAAAAGGAAGAGGAGTCTTTTTCGGACATTTGGGTCTGCCGCTTGCACCTGTTACTACGAAATCTGTTTGGTGATAAATAACCCACATATGCTCACGCGCGTCGTCTTGACATGTGCAGGGAGGGACCTGAACAGACATATGTTGTGAAAAGCATGGCTGTGACTTTGTGTTTGCTCATGGATCAGTGAGAGTGAGGACTGCAGGCTGACAAAGACAGCAGAGGCAGGGAGGGACATGGGGGCGTCCCCAGGATTCAGAAGGGTTGAAAGGCCCGCTGCAGGTCCACACCTGTGTGCAGTGCACAAGAAACACAGGTACAACGGTGCTCACCCACACCACTCCCAAACACATGCCCATCAGCCAAAGCTGGAATGTTTCCTGTGACACATGCAAATATTTTTAGCTGAAAAAAATCCAGAAAACTAGGGTCATTTTTTAAGAACCATGGCTTCCCTGGAAATGAAATATTGTATTCCCTTTTCTGAAAGGCCACCAAGAGTTAGCCTTTATGGAAACTGTCGTTTATTCTAATGTTCCTGTGGTTAGTTTTATTGGAGGCAAGGAGAATTATCACCATTTCCTTTGATCTCTAGGAAAAAAGTTGTTTTTCCCCTAACCTTTCTATGTGGACAATTTCTCACCATCCACGCAACTGCCACACCCTCGCTGAAACTGCTGCTGGACCTCCCAGTCTGGGCGACAGAGTGAGACTCCAAGTCAAAAAAAAAAAAAGAAAAAGAAAGATATTCATCTTCAGTTATGCCTCCCACACACACTCCTAAACAAACCTGCCTAAAATTATTTTTAATAAATTAGTAAGTGGCATAAACATGACTGTCTAAAATTATTTTGTCAATAAGTTAGTAAGTTAAATCCTGTCCTTGATTTAAAGTCCTTGCTTTAAACTTCTTATCATTTCTTCCTAGAATAATGAACAGACAGAAAGCAAGAAGCCAAAAGACAATAATAAACCTGCATTCAATTGAAATGAAGCAAAATATTTCGTGTTTTAAACTGTCAACCTAATTAAGTCTCAAGAGGATGTGAGTGCACAGCCCCTACTAACAATTGGATGACTTTGGAGGCTGGACGGCTTTGCTTTGTTTTCGGCAAACTCAGCAAAAGTCTGCATCAGTCCATCTTTTACCTTCGTTCTCTCTCTCCATCCATGATTGTTCATTGACATCCCTGTAAACACTTGGTGTTCACATGCAGACACAGCGTGGTTCTCCTGGCTATATTTCTGTGGTCTCTCACTTGCACTCAAAGGCGGTATGATGAGTAGAATGCATCTGTTTGGTGCTGCTTCCTGAACCGAAATTGTATGCGCTCCTCTCTTGAATTCACTTTAGAGAGCTAAATTTTTGCTTAACTTTTTCGTATCTAAAATTAACTTCATGAGTAAAGCAAAAAGCTAATAAAAATATTTTTCTTAGAGGCATGCTACCTTCCATCACTAAAGAAATAAAAATAAAAATAAATTAGCATCTGGAAAGATTATCAAGCATTTGCCTTTTCTTATGAAGTGGAGGGGAGCCTAGTACTTCCCACAATGCCCAGCAATTCCCATAAAATCCCTTCTGCTTCTGCTCCAAGTCCTTTATAGGATAAGTGGCCGAGGTTTGGCCATGATGTTTTTAGCCCCACCAAGTCTTGTGTTGAAATCTGATCTCCAGTGTTGGAAGTGGGGTCTCGTGGGAGGTGTTCTGGTCACAGGTGCCAGCTCCCCCGTTGAATGGCTCGGTGCTGTCCTCCTGGTAATGGGTGAGCCTCGCTCTGTCAGCTCCCACAAGAGTTCCTTCAAGAACTGATTGTTAAAAAGAGCCTGGCACATGACCCCTTGCTTCCTCTCTCACCATGCAATCTGTGCACACCAACTTCCCTTCACTGTGCCCTATGAGCAGAACCTTCCTGAGGCCTCACTGAAAGCGAATGCCAGCGTCATGTTCCTCGTACAGCCTGCAGAACTGGGGCCCAAGTAAGCCTCTCTTCTTTTTAAATTATCCATTCTCAGGTATTTCTTTACAGCAATGCAAATGGACTGAGACAAACATTTTAGCACTTAGCCTACAGAGATGGGTTTCCTCAGGACACTACGTCAGTTTTTGTCAACTTGTTACACAAACTGCCGTTGCCCTGCCCCATCTCAGTTCTGGGTCTTCCCACCATGAGTGACACACTAAAGTCACATTATGCACTTGTAGAAGTGATCTGGAAATAATGCATCTTTTCTTATGCAAATTACCAGAGGACCTGAAGAGACAAACAAGTTGAAGATAAATGTTAAAGACTTCCCACACCTATTTGGGAAATGCTTGTTAGTCTTCTCTTACTTTGCAATGTAATTATACACAAGGTTCCTGCAGTCATACAGCTTATATGCTCATGGGGGAGACAGACAACCAACAAATCAATTATCCACTTATGTGGGTATGAATATAAATATGCATATGCACACATACATATCATGCAATGCATTGCATATGCACATTGCATATACACATACGCTCACTCACACACACACACACACATCTCCATCAATTCCTGGCACATGTGTGCATACACACATTCTGCAGGGGAGTGTATTAGATACTAGTGAGTGATTTACAAAGAAATTTAAGATGGACCACAGGGAAGGACATGCACCTAGCTTTCTCAGTGTCCCATGCACTGTGTGAGGAGCACTGAGAAACTGAGGGGAGAGGACATGTCCCCTGTTCCTCCCACGGGCCTCCTCTGCTCACCCTGTGCTGGATACATGTTGAGGGTGAAGAGAGAGCTCCCCTTCCTCTCCCTTGTCTCTTTTTATGTATTTTTTAAGATGTGGTGTACAATTCAGGATTAAGTATACAAGTGGACATCACATAGGTAAAAATTAGGCCTCCCTTTGGTCCCCACTTTGCCTGATTTGAGTTCAGGTACCCAACAGTATCCCCCTACCACCAATCCCTTTCTTACGATATTGTGGTAAATGTTCGGGGTCTGCTGATGAGTGAGAACATGGGGTACTCAGTTCTTTGTTTCTGTGATAAGATCACTGAGTATGATAGACTCTAAATCCATGAAAGTTGCTGTGAAGTCCATGTTTGTCCTTCTTTATGGCTACATAATATTTCATCATGTCTACGTACCACATTTTTAAAATCCAGTCCAGTTTCGATGGGCAGCATGGTTGGCTCTATGTAGTTGCAATTGAGAATAGTGTTGCAATAAACATTTGTGTGTAGGTATCTTTTTGCAGAATGATTTAAGTTCCTCTAGGTATATTATCAGTAGGGGAATTGCTGGGTCATAAGGATGGTCAATTTCTAGTTCTTTTAGAAATTGCCACACTGTTTTTCCACAGTGTTTACACTAGTTTGCATTCCCACCAGCAGTGTAGAGGCTTTCCCTTTTCTCTGCATCCTTATCAACATCTGTTGTTTGTTTTATTAATGAAAGTCATTCTTACTGGGGTTAGCTGGTATCTCAATGTGACTTTGATTTGCATTTCTCTGATGATTAGTGAGGCTGAGCACTTTTCCATGTGTCTGTTGCCTGCCTGTATGTCTTCTTTTGAGAAGTGTCTATTCATGTCTTTTGTCCACTTTTTAATGGGGTTGTTTGTTATTTTTCCTTTCAGCACGTTTGAGTTCCTTGTAGATACTAGATGTTAGGCCAATGTTGTATACACAGTTGGAAAATATTCTTTCCCATTCTGTGGGCTGTCTCCCTGCTCTCTTGATGGTTTTCTTTGCTTTGCAGAAGCTTGTCAGTTTGATGAGGTCCAACTTGTCTACCTTATCTCTTATGGCATGGACATCTAGGGTTTTGATCAGAAATTGGTTGCCTAATCCAATTTCTGTAAAGGTTTCTTCTGCTTTTTCTAAGATTCTTAAAGTTTGAGGTTTTATGTTTAGGTCTTTGATCCATTTAGAGTTGAATTTTGTGTATGCTGATAGGTAGGGGTTCTGTATCAATCTTTTGCACCTGGTCAGCCAGTTTTCCCAGCACCATTTGCTGAATAGGTTCTCCTCTCCTCAGTATTGTTGGTGGAGGCTTTGTTGAAGATGAGTTGGTTGAGAAATTGAAGTTTTGCTTCTGGGATCTCTATCCTGTTCCATTGGTTCATATGCTTGTTCTTGTACAAATGCCAGGCTGTTTTGATTATTGTAAACTTATAG
Source organism: Tarsius wallacei (assembly GCA_963574415.1). Taxonomy (NCBI): domain Eukaryota; kingdom Metazoa; phylum Chordata; class Mammalia; order Primates; family Tarsiidae; genus Tarsius; species Tarsius wallacei. The sequence goes on along the minus strand of CAUYQG010072063.1, from coordinate 390 downwards.
TAAAGTTTAAAGTCTGTAATTGTGATAACTCCCACTTTGTTTCTTTTGCTAAAGATTGTTTTGGCTATTCATGGTCGTTTATGTTTCCATATGAATTTCTGTATTGTCATTTCCAGGTCTGAGAAGAATGATGTTGGCAATTTAATGAGTATTGCATTAAATCTGCAGATTGTCTTTGGTAGGATGGGCATCTTTACAACGTTGACTCTTCCTATCTACGGGCATGGAATTTTTTTTCCATTTGTTTGTTTGGGTTTCTTTGAGCAGTGTTTTGTAGTTGCATGCTTCCTAATAACTGAAGGTCCAAATTCCTGGTGTTTCATGACACTACACTCTACCCTTGCCTTTGACGACAATTTCTATGGCAAATTGGATAAACGTGAATCAGAT
>CAUYQG010072061.1:0-10979 GCA_963574415.1 Tarsius wallacei | reverse complement strand
TTGTTTCTAAGACCACTAGATGGTGGTAACTTCTGAGGGATAATGTACGTGAAGGAATTTTCTTTGTCTTACCCCTTTACGAATGGTATAAAAGCTCTGTGTTAACTAACATTAAATTGTCATTCTGTCCTGGAAGCAGGTATCCAAGTATATCTTTTCGTCGCCTACTCCATCTCTCCTTCAGGAAACTCCAGACCTGGTGGGAGCAAGACTCCGGCACCTGGCAGTTTCCAGCTACCGTCAATCCCTTTCTTATAGTACTATGATAATTGCTCAAGGTTCGCTGATGAGTGAGAACATTTGGTACTCTGCTCTTTGTTTCTGTGATTGATCAGTGAGCATGATAGACTCTAAATCCATCCAAGTTGCTGCAAAGTTCATGTTTGTCCTTCTTTATGGCTGCATAATATTCCATTGTGTATGTGTACCACATTTTTTTTATCCAGTCCAGCTTTGATGGGTAGCGTGGTTGGTTCTATATTTTTGTCATTGTGAATAGAGCAGCTGCGGCACTTCTGCATCTTCCATCACATCTGTGAGTGTCTCGTGTGTCCTTTCCTTATAAGGACACCACTCCTTGGATTCAGGGCTTGTCCTACTCCAGCAGGACTTCATCTTACTTATCTAAACTAACTACATCTGCAGTGACCTATTTCCAAATGAGGTCACATTCTGAGGTACTGGTGGCTAGGTCTTTTTTTTTTTTAAAGAACATAGAGATGTACAGCAGCACAATTATTATAAAAGATCTTCTGCTCATATTTAATGTGTATAATTTGATGAGTTTGGACATATGAAAATACCAGTGATACCATCACCACCATGAAGAAATAAGATAAATCCAGTACTTCCCAAAGTTTCCTTATGTTCTTCTGCTTTTGTCATATTTTGTTTTTGTTTTATATTTTTTGTGGCAAGAAGACATAGCATGAGATCTAACCTCTTAACAAATTTTGAAGCATACAATACCATACTGTTAACTATTGGCTCTATGTTTTACACCTTTCCAAAATGAAAATCATTCAAGTACATATTTCTCAAACCAGGGCGTGAGTATCCAGAAGGGAAAAGAATAGACCTTTTTTTTCTTAATTACTACTTTCTTTAAAATTCTTTTTGAGGCAACAACAATCAAACTAAATTACAAAAAATATATATACTATAATAAATGAACATATCATGAAATGGGATACAAAATTGGAATACGTTTTAGACAAAAGATGAAAATTCAGACATTCTGATACAGTTTTGCATGCAGACCCCCCTATACAGGATGAGGGTGGCGGAGGGGGTGCTTCCAATGTCTTGGACCAATAATAGCACTCTCAAAATTGCACAGTTTAAGTCACCTCACCACTAAATGCCACAGTGTTTTAGTCTCAACTGTAAAATAAATCAAATTCTTCCAACACTTATTTGGAGACTGGAGAAAAATTGATAGCTTATGTCTTGCTTAATCATCAATTTAAAATTGAAGAGAGTTATTAAAATCTACCCTATTGTTTTCTATTTTTTCAAGAATTCCAAATCACTTAATTTTTGCTCATAAAATGTATTTCCATTTTCTTTACATTTCCCTTAAAAGAATGACATCTTCCAGTGAAATGATGATCATTTGTATATTGTACTAAGTAAGGCAGAAGAACATGTTATTAATAGTTGTAGCTAAACTACTAGGCTTGTGCAAAACCTTTCACATAAAAATATATGTATGAAGCCTAGAGAAAGGTATTCATCTTCACTCTCTTAATCTTTCTTCAAAGATAGAACCCATTTATTTGGGTTTAGGTTATTTTATTTTCCTACTGAGTGTTTTGCACTTAAACTATATTATTTGTCTAAACATTTAGGTAATTAAGACACTAAGAAGTTGATTAAAATATCCATTTTCAAAGAATGTTTTCTAGAAAATACCATGCATGGTCAAGTTTATTTTTATATCAGTGAGTCACATGCTTTTTTTTTGGTATGATTAGGGTAATTACAATTTTTAAAGGAAACTTAAAGAAAGAAATACAATCTCCATGAAGAACAAAATGTAATTTTTTATTATAAATTTTTTTAGCCTATTATACACACATCAAAGTATATATTGTAGCCAGGTGTGGTGGCTCATGCCTGTAATCACAGCACTCTGGGAGTTGAGGCGGGAGGACTGCTTGAGCTCAGGAATTCAAGAAAAGCCTGGGCAGCACAGTGAGACCTCCCCTCTACAAAAAATGCAAAAGTCAGCCAGCCATGGTGGTGTGCATCTATAGTCCCAGTTACTCAGGAAGCAGAGATGGGAGAATCACCTGATCCCAGGAAGTTGCGACTGCGGTTAGTTGGAATCATACTACTGCTCTCCAACCTGGGAGACAGAGTAAGACCTTGTCTCAAACAAAAGAAAAATGAAAGAATCATATCATACATTGCATAAAGATGCATAAATCAGAAGTATACATATTTATGACTTTTCCTAAAATGGAAACATTTGTGCAACCAACACCTGAGCATGATCAAGAATCATGACATTGCCAGTCCCAAATAAATCCTTCCTTATGCACCCAAATATTAACTCTCACCCATCCAAGTTAACCCCTTTCATGAATTCTCTTACCAACATTAGTGCTGCCTGTTTTCGAAATTCATTTAAATGGGATTGTATTGAAAGGACAACTTTTTGCTGGTGTCTTTCATGCGACACTTTTTGAGTTTAATTCATGTTAACGAGTGCAGTTGCATTTTGTTTTCATTCTTGTTGCCTTGTGATATTACATAAAATAAATATACCACAGGTTATTTTTCATTCTACTGTTGATATTTGTCCTCCCCCTCCCCCCCGTTTTGGCTATTTACAATTAAACTCTTCTAAAAACTCTTCTGTGTTTTTTTTGTTTTTGTTTTTTGGTGAACAAATCTACACACACATGCCTAAGAGGGGGATAGTTAGGACATAGAGTATGAATATATTCAGTAAAAGCAGATGCTGCCATTTTGCCAATGTGTTTGTACTATTATACTTTCAACTGCCAGGAGCATTGTGTGAGTGTCTGCCTGCCAGTATCCTCCAGCAACTGTATAATACACTCCCTGTGGTTCTCTTGCATTCTCCTGGGGACTAATGAAGTTGAGAAACTTTATGTTTATTAGAATATTTAGGCTGGGCACGGTGGCTCAAGCTTGTAATCCCAGCACTTTGGGAGGCCAAGGTGAGAGGATTGCCTGGGTCCAGAGGTTCAAGACCAGCCTGAGCAACTTGGTGAGACTTCGTCTCTACAGCAAATCAAAAAATTAGCCAGGTGTGGTAGCTCAGGCCTATAGTTCCAGCTACTTGGAAGGATGAGGCAGAAGGATTTCCTGAGTCCAGCAGGTTGAGGCTGCGGTGGCCGTGAATGTGCCACACTGCACTCCAGCCTGGGCGATAGCGTGAGACTCCGACTCAAAAAAATAAAAGAATATTTGATATCTAATTAGTGAAGTGCTGATACAAACCACTTGTCTATTTAAATTCTTTTTACTCATTATTTTGGGGGCATTTTTCATACATTTTGGAGATGTTTCCTTTGTAGGCTATAAATACAGTCAGTCCTCATTATTCACGGATTCAGCAACTCACCAAAATTTATTTATAACCTCAAAAACAATACTCATAGCACATTGGCAATTGTTCACAAACATGTGCAAAGCAGTGAAAAAACTGAGTGCGGCTTTTTTATACACATATTCTCAGCTAAAGTTGAACAAGATGATACTCTTCCTTCTTGTTTAAACCATACAGATATAAATGGAGAATGGAGAGGGTATAGGTAGTGCAGGGCAGTGCAAGAAACTCTGAATTGAGTGACAGTTTGAAAGGTTGTGAGTCACAACTTGCTCATGTTGGTAAAGAGGCTCAACCAAGTCACTTAACACTTCTGAATCTCATTTTCCCTTTTGCAAAATAAAAGACAAAGCATCTACCAGGATGAGTTGCTTTCAGAATTTAAGATTATGATCTATATGAGGTTTTGTATGTATAGTATATATAAATTATCATACATGTACATATATATCCCTTCCAACAATAGTAAGAGCAATGGTTCAATATTTATGAAGTGTTTTCAATAGCTTTCTAGAACGTAACTGCTTTGATTAATAAGAATTGGCTCTACTATAGAAATAGTCTCATAATCTGCACTTAGCTTTTTACACTTTTAATGGTGTCTTTTGAGTAATATAATTTCTATAGTAGTTTATATAAATTTATAATTTTTATATTTTATGGTCAGCGTCTTTTGTGAACTATTTAAAAAGTCTTTGCCTATAACAAGGACACGAATATATTCTCCTGTTTTATTATAGAAATATTTGTATTATTTAAAATGTGGATATACTGTCAGCTAAAGTTGGTTTTTATACATGGTATAAGATAGAGGTTAAAATAATTTTCTTTCACAATATGGATAACCAATTAATCTAGCCCAACAAATCTTTTCTTGAGGGTTACTTCGGTATTATAGTTGTCGTTAATCAGGTGACTGCATGGGTTTTGGTCTGGTTTTAAATTCTATTGTTCTTACTCTCCAATTTGTCAACTCACACACTAATATCACATTTTCTTAATAACTACAGCTTTAAAATAAGATTTAATATTGGGATTTGTAAGTCCCAGAGTTCTGCCCTTCTCTTTCTTTATTCCCTATTCTGCATCTCCTCTCCTTCTTTTCTTTCTTATTGTATATATGTTTTTTTGTACAGAACTGCTCTAGGCATATTTTTAAAGTTTGCATTTTCACAAAAAATACAGATTTAGAAGATTTTAGATGAAAAGAAATTAAAAACCTGCTTGGATGTTGATTGTCATTGCACTGCATCTATAGTTTATTTGGGAGATCTTTATCACATGGAATCTACCACACCTTGAACGTGGTATATCCTCTCATTTATTTATTTATTTTTAATTTCTTTACATAATGTTCCATGTTTTTCCATTTACAAAAATGTTACATATTTCTTTAGAATCTCTCTAGGTACTTAATATCTTCTAAATGATGTTAGACAATATTTTATAAATTTTGCTTTCTATTTGTTGTTGGTAAACAGAAATAAAATTGTTTACCCAGATTGACGTTGTATCGAGCTTAGGTTGTATGATTTTCTGTTTATTAGTTTATGGGCTCTTTTGGATTTTCTTTGTGCATGGTCATGTCATCTGTGAATGACAGTTATTTTATTTCTTCTTGCCTAGCCTGCAAGCCTCTTCCTTTTTCTCCTTACCACCTAGCACTGGCCGGCCCTTCAAGGGCACTGCTGAATACACGTGGTGACAGGAGCCTTCCTGTGTTGTTCCTAATAGTCACAAGATAACGGTCACCGCTTCACTGTTAAGCATGACTGTGGATCTAGTCATCACTTTTTAAAAAGTGCCTTCTGATTTAGTTTGCTAAGAGTTTTTGTGCTGAATTACCTGGTGGATTCTATCAAATAACTTCCTGCTTCTAAAATATTATCGTATACGCTAGTTTTCTATTGTTGTTCCTGGTGGGTCAGAAACTTTGGTACTGTTTCATAATATTTCTGAAAGATATACATTTTGCTGAAATTGTCAATCTCTCTATGCTATGTAGCTCCAGAAATTTTTTTAAAAAATCATGTGCTCTGGTCTTCCAGCCTGCACCTGTATGCCCACAATTCTTGTGAGATTTACGTACCCGGCAGAATGGGAAACACCTTTCAGCCAGTCGGCCTCCTGCCTGCTGCTCAGAATCAGAAAACGTCCCCAGGATCAGAGCAGCCCAGAAACCACTTTATCTTGCTGCACTCCCTTTTCAGAGATTTAACTGTCCAGTTCTGATTCTTTCTGTTATTCGCCACTGACTTCAAACAAAGGAGCTTTTTATTTTAGCAGATTTTTTCTATTGTATCCAAGAAAGTTCTGTGTACAGTCAATTACTCCACTTCAAAAGGGAGAAGTAAAACATCTCCATTTAATTTATTTCACACGCTATATGGAACTATCAAATATTTTAGAAAAACTATCTCCATAATTAATTATATAGTAATTACTTTAATAATCTTATCACAAGAATTTTAATTTTATTCATGTCATTTTTCCTTGATTATAGAAACAAATACTACACTTACAAACAGAGAAAATTAGAGACAGTACGTGATGTTCTACATTTTTACTTGATATTATATTTTGCCTATTTCTCTACTTTCTATATCTATAATTTCCATTTCTCTTTTCTTGCTCCAGTCCTGTGAATACAGGCATATATCTTTTCGCTTCTCTATGATTACTAATTGTATAAAATGTCTTCTTCAGAAATGATTGACTAGTTGCTTTGTATCAACCTTCCACTGACATTAAATAGACAAACTCGACCAGATATCTTAAAAATAAATACTTTTAAAAGGATCACAGAACTACCAAGCCTTCAAAGATTTGCATGGCAACAATATGAGAGAGAAGAAACTCGGAGGGGTGATCCCAACATGGCACTGCCTTTTTCCTTTAAAGCATTTAATTACTTTATTGTGTTCATGAGGATGCAAAGCAATAGCGTGCAGGAAACAATCCAGTTTGAGGGGAAAGAAAGAATAATGTAATCACTTGGAAGTAAAAATTTTAATACAAATGGAAATTTGAAATGTGCAAACACTTTGAACAAACTTTGAACAAATAATTTTACATCTATGAGTCCAAATCCACAGACCTAAAATATGAAGAAAGCAAAGAAGATATGAATGAGTTTAGCAACTTTACAAAGATAAGCAATATTTTGTAGCTTTTTACGGCAAGAGACGAAAAGAAACTCTCATGAAAATATTATGATATAAGGGCAAATGTACTGTCATGAAACTATTTTTTCTATACATAGCTATTAGCATATTTGTTCATTAGAAAGAAAATTAATACATTCTAGATATAATAGATATAAAACAATAATGTGAGGCCAGGTGCAGTGGCTCACGCCCATAATTCCAGCACTTTGAGAGGGCTAGGCTGGAGGATTGCTTGAGCCCAGGAGTTCAAGGCCAGCCTGGGCAACATGGCAAGACCTCGTTTCTACAATAAACAAACAAACAAACAAATTGCTGGGTGTGGTGACACATGCTGTTCCCAGCTACTTGGAAGACTGAGGTGGAAGAATCGTCTGAGCCCAGCAGGTCAAGGATGTGATAACCATAGTTGTGCCACTGCACTCCAGTCTGGGCAACAGAGTGAGACTCTGACAAAAAAAAGAAAAAAAAACGTACTCCGTACCAACCAACTGCACAATACATGACGCCTGTCAAGGTGGTCCCTAGGATAAGGATGGCCTGACCATCTTATCCTTTGTGTTTTGGAGTTACTGAAACCTTTCACAGTAAAGCATTTATGAATTATTCCTTGAGCATTAAGACATATATTTTTCAAATAAATATTATTATTATTATTATTTTTGAGTTGGAGTCTCACTCTGTCACCCAGACTGTAGTGCACGGGCCGCTCCCGGCCACCGCAGCCTCGACCTACTGGGCTCCGGCGATCCTTCCGCCTCAGTCTTCCAAGTAGCTGAAACTACAGGCGCACACTACTACGTCTGGCTAATTTTTTGATTTATTGTAGAGATGAGGTCTCTCCACGTTGCCTGGGCGGGTCTCGAACCCGCGGGCTCAGGTAATCATTACCACTCACCTCAGCCTCCCAAAGCGGGGGATTACAGACTGAGCCACCGAGCCTGGCTATAAATATTATTTTTAAGAATGCTTTCTCTCTCCCTTTTTATATTTTTAGTTAAACTTGTCTATGTTCCCATTATTCCCAGAGAAGAAAATTTACTGAGGGATCAGTAATAGAAAAGGATATATCTTATGTTTAGCAAGTTTATTTTCATTGTATAATCTTATGGATTATATAACTGATTGCATTCACTTCTTAGGGTCTATTATCTAAGCCACTTAGAGCTATCTTTATGTTGTAGTTTATAAATGTAAAGTGATTGCTGAGACAAATTAGGAAGAACAATCTAAAAATTTTAAGGTAATACTATTTCATATATTATGATCACAGATGATTTGAATACTTAGAAAATTGGAACATTATTTGGCAGAAATAAAATGAGTCGGACTGACTAACAGAATTGAAGGATATGTGTTGTCAGTAACAGACACAGTCAGAAAGATCCCCAAAGAAACAGACATGGTAGAGACAAAGATTTGGCAGGTCCTGATGTCATTGCATTCCAGGAGGAAAGGAAACACTGGGAAGGTGTTGGTACAGGAACTTTGTCTGAGTCTTTGGAGGGAGCATAAACAAAGCATTTCACCTATTCATTGAACCCTTCCTTAATGGTTCAAACCATTTTGACTGCACCATGTGAATTGAGACCACAGCTTGTGCCCCACTGGAAATCTACATGTATAAAGACGTTCTATGACAGAAGATGACAGCCAAACACCTGCAGGGTTCCAGTTAGGCTACACAAAAGACAGAAACATCACAGATAAAATTAACTGCTGAAACTAATCAAACTTGCAGTTTTATGTTTCTATTTTAATTTTTCTCACTTTTATGATATCAACATTTAATAGGATCAAAGCAAATTTTCCCCCATGTTGTTAAATTCAGTTTAGTTGAAAGCTGCTTCTTTATACATTTTAAAGATTTCCGTATGTAGTAAGCTATAACTTGAGTGTATAAACAGATAGAAATATGCTCTTGTGCCAATCACCGTGTTTCGACCAAAGACTGCCAACCATTCAAACCCCGTTCAAGTAAGGCAAACACTGAACTGTGACTAATCTGACTGTTTCTGTACCTCACCTCTGTTTTCTATATATCAACTTTCTTTTTGTGTCCAGGGATCTTCTTCCAACACATAACCACACTAGAGTCTCTCTAAACCTATTCTAGTTTGAAGTTTTCCCAGTTCATGAGTCATTCTTATCTCATTAAACTGCTAAATTTAATTTGTTTATGATTTTACAGTTCACAGGGTATGTCAGAAGTGGGATATAAAGAAGTGGGTTGCTTGTAGCAACCCCCAGGATCACCAAGTAATCAAGAGGGCTACCTGCTAGATCCATCATGGGCATCTCTCACAGCCACTGGGGATTGTGGGTAAGTTCTCGCTCAGATTTTAAAACACCATGGATTTGTCTTTTGAGCTAAGTTTGCTTTAAAAAAAAAAACAAATATATATATATATTCACACACATTTTTAAAAAATCTGAACTGGGTTCAGAAGTTGTGACAAAAACTGAACTGACTCCAGGATCGATAGGATCTAATAATTAACTGGCTTGGATCCAGTTAGGGCCTCATGTGTCTGAAGGGTCAAGCAGTAAATGACAAAGCTGCAGGATGTGGAAACTTGGGGTTTTGAAAATTCACAGAGATTTGTGTGTTCTACCTCATTTGTTTCTTTCTTTCTCTTGTTCACTTAGGGAAAAAAAATCATTGACTAAGTTGATCAAGGGGATATGAGAGTCAAAGCCAAAATTCATGGTTAAAATAGGATCCTTACTTTCTAAGAACCCAAGTAATCTCTTTTCTGGCTATGCCTACATTTATATATATATATATATATATATATATATGTAGGCACTAGGCCCTGGAAGCAGCATATGGCTATAAAGTGGCAAAAATTTACTAAAGGCAATTTAAAACTACAACAGAATGTTTCAAATAAACAACACTGTGTTTTAAAAAGTGCATTTAAAAATCAGTACTCCTGAATTAGTCTCATCCAAAGATTCCTACTGGTGTCAGAAGCTTCTAAAAAAATGTCAATATTTTGATTAAAAAAAAAACTATAAAAAGCAAAACCCAAGAGAACCTGTCTAAAACCTCCTTCCACTGATAAAGGACTTTGGCAAAATCTCAGAGTATAAAATAAATGTGCAAAAGGCAGTCACATTTCTATACACCAACCATAAACAAACAGAAACTCAAATAAAAAGCACAATCTCATTCACAAAAGTCACAAAAAAATGAAATACCCTGGCATCTTCCTAATCAGAGATGTGAAAGACCTTTACAATGAAAACTACAAAACACTGCTCAAAGAAATGAAAGATGACACAAACAAATGGAAAAGTATTCCATGCTCATGGATTAGAAGAATCAACATTGTTAAGATGTCCATCCTACCCAAGGCAATCTACAGATTTAATGCAATATCCATTAAATTACCAGCAATATTCTTCTCATACCTGGAAAGCACAATACAGGAATTCGTATGGAAACATAAATGACCTCGAATAGCCAAAACAATCCTCAGGGGGGAAAACAGCAGTAGGTGTTAGGGTACCGACAGGGTGAGGGTGGATGAATGAAGAGGGAGAGGCGCAGCACCGCCAGGGCTGGCCAGCCGGAGGTGTGTGCCGGCAACCCAGAGATCCGAGTAAATGCAAAGAATTGCAACACAGAGATGAGAGAAGAAAAGATTTATTTAAGAAAAGTTCACCCCCACAGACAGGGAGTGGACCTACACTCTAGGTGAGTGTGGCATTGTAGCCCCCCAGAGTCCTGGCTTAAATCCTTGGAAATGTTGCATGTGACTGCCGTGGCTGCTGTGACTTCCTTATCAATCACCTGTGGATGTCTTGGAGAACCTGTGACACAGAGACCCATTAATGTCCACCCACATTATCACAGCCCCTAGAGAAGGGCGTGACAAGGATTCTAATTCTCCTGCACCTTTCCAAACAACATTCCTTAGACCTAATGGAGGGTGTACCTCCCTTATCTCCTAGGCATTCCCAGCGGGTAGCTTTGGGGGATCCTTGGCTTCCCTGTAGATAGTGCCCAATTTACTGGAAGATGGAATTCCTACCTGCTCTCCTTCTGAGCAGTTATAACTTTTGTAATTACAAGTTTCGTGACTTTTACAATCCTTGCCCAATGCATGATGTCTTAGGTCTTGTAAATTCCCTTTACTTTAGGCAAACTTGATTGCCACTATGAGTTACCTCTGATACCTGGCACCAGGAAGTCTATTTCTGAAAAGACAAAGTCGGCAAAGTTA
>CAUYQG010072060.1:0-11644 GCA_963574415.1 Tarsius wallacei | reverse complement strand
CATTGGTATTTGTGTGACTTGGCCTTATTTTTCCCACTGGACCTGTTCAATTCAGAGCCCACAGGTTCGAGACCTGCCTGGGCAACTTGGCGAGACCTCATCTCTACAATAAATCAAAAATTAGCCGGGCGTGGTAGCACGCACTTGTAGTTCCAGCTCCTTGGAAGGCTGAGGCAGAAGGATGGCCGGAGCCCAGCAGGTCGAGGCTGCAGTGGCCGGAAGCGGCCACTGCACTCCAGTCTGGGGCAAGAGTGAGACTCCAACTCAAAAAAAAAAAAAAAAAAGATGATTAGCACTTAACAGACTGCCGATTAACTACAGCCCTGCAGTGTCTCTGCCATCATGCCGATCAGAGCCCATAGCACATGGAAACCTTTGCATTACTGCGCCTGGCACTTTAATTGTAGGCTGGGTGTGAGTCAGTAGTGCAATTTTAAAACTCTGCGCTAGGTGTACTTGCTGCAGACATGAAATTTAATTGAATATCGCATAAGCCAGTGAAAGATAAAGTGAATAGAAAAAGCAATTATACCCAGGAAAACCAAGTGACCTTGTTTGAAAGACTTAGATAAAGGTTAGCTGTAATAACATTCACTGAAAACTTACAAGATTATTAAGGGAGGAGGAGGACGCAGGGTTAGGAGGTTTCTGCCTTCAAATTGGCTTGCGATTCTTGTTATCATTTCCAGTTTCCCTTTAAAGGAATCCAAACTGTCAGTAGTAGACGGTGCAGGTTGCCTATGGTTGATGCGGGAAAAGTGATAAAACGTGCAAATAGCAGACCCATTCTTCGAGAAACAGCCTTTCTCGTGCAGTGAAAAATGATCATGCATTTCTATGTTTTAAGTTGAAATTAAATATTTGTTAAGTCTACGTCACTTTTTTAAAAAATGATTTCCAGATTTACATCCTTTTATAATAATCTTATCAAAGACTGATCTGAAACATGCTAGATGTGAGAGATTCTGTGGTTTCTAAATTCCTAACACGAATTAGTTTAATATCTATTGCCTAACCCCGTGTCCGGGTCACAGTGATGGTTTCGATAGGGCCCCCGAGCGGACAGTCTAGGGTTGGAGACCCCTTTACAAGATCTGTCAGCTGTGGAATTCAAACGGCTCGTGGGAGGCAAAAAAGAGAGAGGAACTTCTATATAATAGGAAGACACATTATAGTACAGTAAATTGACATAGCGAGTTTTTCAGGAATCGGAGATAGTATCCTGGTTCAGAGAAGTTCTCTCTGTGCCTTGAGCTTTCTGTTTGTGACAAGAATGGAAGGGACAGATAACAAGCGGACTCCATCCCCTGGTGCCCTTGGGGGTCCAGCCTCAGCCTATATATTCACACACATACATATATACACACATACTGTCACACAAAGAATTTCTTTTTAGCCCTTTACAGGTTTAAGGGCCGAAAAATGTTTAGGATAAACAAAATAACAGTGACATGTTTTTACCATCTTTCAAGATGAAAATTAAATGCAAACACACAGATACTTTATACCCATCCAGTGGAATCTCTTAGACTACCTAATGCTCACTTACATGACTGAACTTCTCTTTTGGTCTTTCTGGCACCTAGATATATTTCAGAGAAATGTTTATTTTTGCACACAGATATTAACGAAAATTACTGGAGGGCTTAAAATTCAGATTATTTTGTTAATTTAAATGTGGCTGTTTGAAAATTCCATAATTCTGTTCTATGAGCCAGATAAATATGATCCTCTGAGAGAAAACATATAATTTAAAATATAATACCTACTGGTTCTTGAGTTTTGTTTTTCCATCTGCAGTCCTGCAAAACACATTCCATTTCCATCCACAGTTTAATTTCCTAAAGTTGTCTTAAGAATTTTATCTGCATGAAATATTCAGTAACTACAAAGTAAATGGAAAGTTCTTCAAAGATATTATGATTAAATTACCAGGAAAAAATCTTACATGCTTGGAATTTCAGAGCAATTCGAACAAGCAGCCAGCATCCTCTTTGTCTTCAAATCTCTGTTTACAAAGTACAGCTAGTCACCTTGCTGCACCTTCTGTATTTTACATTCCTCACTTCTGACAGAAAAACCAAGATTCTTTACATTTCTCTGTGCATAACTAATAAAGCCATGTTGAGTGAGGAGGGATGATGTTTGTCAGGAAAAGAGGTTGGCTTATTTTTCAGGACTTTCTTGCTACTGGTTTTTCTATGACTTTTATCAAAATGTTCGAACTTATTGCATATACAAGTGAGCCTGAGTTTACAAAATGGGTTCAGCTTTTTTATGCAATCAATTCTGATCACGTACTGTAAACCTTGTGTTTAAATGGAATCTTGAAATTTTATGAAAACTACAGGTAATAATCGAGAAAATTTCTAATGAGTAACAGGGTGGATAAAAGATTGAACATCCTTTCCATTGGCCTTAATATCAAATTGTCATACAATTTCTGAGAAACCGTCTAGGTTTATTCCATTTAAATTTGTCAAAAAGTTATCTCTATGGAGAGTTGTGTGCTTCTTGTTTTGAATGATTTCTATTATCTAACTAGAGAGTTGTACACTCCTATGTTTAATTGTCATTTTAACCAAAATGTCTTTAATCAGATGTTTTAAATTCTAGACACTTGTGATATTTTAAGGAGACACTAGCAAACTTGATAATGTATGCAAAGCAACCAAGGGCTTGAGGAGTTTAGAGGCCAGATTATACGTAATGATCAAAGGAACTGGAACACACTTATTGTTGATAAAACTGCTTGTGAGGGTGTGCCTCCAAATATCTCAAGGGCTGACATTCACGATGAAGAGTAGACTTACTATCTACTGCTCTCACAGAATGAGCAAAGGGAATGTGTACTTGTAAAATTGGAATAATCTAGAAATGGAAAGAAATACTTTGTGAGATTGTGACTTACTTCTTTTGTGGTCTGAGAACATACTCTGGTTAATTTTCATTCTTTTAATTTTGTCAAAGGGCCCAGAACGTGACCTACCTTGGTGAAGGTTTCTTGTGAGCTTGGGAGGAATGTACAGGATGCTATTAATGGATGGATTGCTTTGCACGTGGCGATCAGACCAAGTTGATCGTAATGATGTTCAGATCCTCCATACCCGTACTGATTTTCTGCCTGCTTGATTTATCGGTTGCTAACAGAAGGGTGTCGAAATCTCCCACAACGATAGCAAATGTGTCTACTTCTCATTTTAGTGCCGTAAGCTTTTGGCTCGTGTACCCTAATGAGAGCTCTTTGAATTTCAGTAAATACATAATACTTACTGGTTACATATGGATACTACTTAGATGCATGCAGGCACAGGGTGATTACGGCTTCTTGATACATTGACCCCTGTGTCATTATGTCATCTCTACCTCCATATCTGATAATCTTCGTTGTTTTGAAATCATCTGTGTGTGAAATTGATACCCTTACTCGAGATTTTTTTTGGTCGGCACTGCTGTCTATCTTTTTCTTTCTGCTTACTTTTAACCTATTGAAGAGAGGTTTTCTGTAGGCAAAGTACAGTTGGGGTGTGCCTTTTAATCGACTCTGGCAATCTCTGTTCTTTTAATTGGTGTATAAAGACCATTCCATTTTAAAATGATCACCAACATCGTTGTATTATTATCTATCATGTTTTCTGTTCGGTGCACATGTTCTTTGTTTCTTCCCTTCCCAAACTGTTTCTGCTTTTTTTGTTAGTTTGTTTTTTTGGAAAGCAGGATTTATTGAAAGGACAGAAAAGCTCCCACAGTGGGAGGGAACCCTAAGGGCTTATCTTTTTTTTTTGGTTTTAATTGTGCATCTTGCCAGGCACGATGGCTCACGCCTATAATCTCAGCACTTTGGGAGGTTGAGGTAAGAGGAATGCCTGAGCCCATGGGTTCGAGACCAGTCTGGGCAACTTGGTGAGACCTTACCTCTACAATAAATCAAAACATTAGCCAGGTGTGGTGGTGCGCCCCTATAGTTACAGCACTTGAAAGGCTGAGGCGAAAGGATCACCTGAGCCCAGCAGGTCAAGGCTGTGGTGGCTGTGAGTGTGCCACTGTACTCCAGCCTGAGCAACAGAGAGAGACTTCAACTAAAAAAAAAATTTGTGTATCTTATAAAATACTATTTCATTTTGTCACCTCTCATTGCATATAAATGATACTCCTACAAAATAATTTTCAGTGGTTTCCCTAGGCTTTATAATATACTTTTAAAATGAATCTAAGTCAACCTCCACATAATCCTACACCATTTGCAATTATTGCAGGTAATTTACAAAGAAGTATTTCCAATTCCTCCCTCCTGTCCCTTGTGATACTGCTACCATTCATTTTATTTATCTATATATTGTCTGTATCACTCAATACAGTGTTACTTTTCTTTTACCTTAAACAGTTTATTTTTATTAGTTGAGCTGAAGCAAAGAGATTCTATCTTACCCTCACTGTTCCTTTACCAAGACTTTTCATTTCTTCGTGCAGATCTGGATTTCTACATCATTTTTGTTCTCCCTAAATAACACTGTTTTTCACACTTCTTGAAGGGCCTTTCTGCTGGTGATGAATTTCCTCCATTTTTGTTTGTTGTGAAAATATTTATTTCTTCTTCAGTGAAAAATAATTGTGCTGGACGAAGAATAGACTTTTATGTTTTCTTTCTACACTTTAAATGTTTTCCTCTGCTGTCTTCTATTCTTCATCCAGCACAATTCAACTCAACTCATTCGCTTGGTTCTGAGAAATAGTTCTTAACTTTGTTCCTCCATTGGTAAGGTGTTTGGGTGCTTGGTTGTTTCTCCCCTCTCTGGCTTTTTTTTTTAAATGATTTTCTTCTTGTTTTTATCTTTTTAAAATTTGAATATGACATGTCTAAATGTTTTGTGATTTTGGGGGTGGTGGGGATGGGGAAGGGAAAATTTATACCACTGAGAGCTCTCTGAACTTCCAGAATCTGTAGTTTGGTGTCTGTCACCACATTTTAAAAGCTTTTTCTAGAGTTTTCATCTTGCCTTTCCCATACGCATATACCATATGTTCTTTCATATTGCCTACTTTTCCATTAGCGTCTGTGACAAATCATAGTTATTTTAAACTCCTCCTCAGATAATTCCCACATCTGTGTTACTCTCTGAGTCTATTTCTGAGTCTATTGCTTTGTCAACTTAGACTGTGCATTTACTTGCCTTTCGCATGCCTGGCAATTTTTTGTTGAAAACCAGACAAGTTATATCAGAGGATAGGAACAGAGGTAAACAGGTGTTTCGTGTGGGGGATTTGTGCACCCTGGTTAGGTGTTTGACTACACTTAATGTTTCCTGGAGCCATAGATGTAAGAGGTGCACATGTCTCCAGTGTCCTGGTCCGGCCTCCCTTCTGAAGTTTGGGCTGATTGAAGTATACTTTTGATATACAGTTTGATTCCAGCCATTCATCTCTCACCCTCTGTTTGTATACTGCAGCCTTGGTGTGGTGTAGTTTGGGGGAACCAGAGCATTCTACACTCTTCCAATGATTAATTAGTCTCTTAGCATGTCTGTGTCTTAGGATTGTGACTTTGGAATAGCTGTTTTGCTCTCTGATCTCTGCTACCGTTTGAATATGTTTGCTTCCTTCAATCCTCATGCTGAAATTTGATTCCCAAGTGATAGTGCTAAGAGGTGCTTGGGTGGTGAGGGCTTTTGAAGGGGTCAGTGCCACTTTCAGGGGACTGGGTCAGTTCTTGCAGGGATGAGTGAGTTCTCACTATCTCTCTTTTTTTTAAGTTTTTTAAAAATTTTATTTTATTATAGAGATGTGAGGCACAAGTAAGTGTTAACTCTACAAGTAGGCTGCACACCCTGGAAGCTTTGTTTTTTTTTTTTTTTTTTGGAGTCGGAGTCTCACTCTGCCACCCAGACTGGAGTGCAGTGGCACACTCCCAGCCACCACAGCCTTGACCTGATGGGCTCTAGCAATCCTTCCGCCTCAGCCTTCCAAGTAGCGGGAACTACAGGCACGTGCTACCACACCTGGCTAATTTTTGATTTATTGTAGAGATGAAGTCTCGCCAAGTTGTCGGGGCGGGTCTCGAACCAGCGGGCTCAGGCAATCCACTCACCTCGGCCTCCCAAAGCGCTGAGATTACAGGCTGAACCACCGAGCCCAGTGGCCCTTGAAGCTTTGACCTCCGTAAAGCTTGGGCCTCCCAGTGGTCCTCACTCCCCCTGGAATGGGACCAGGTCTCCTTTGGGCTGTTACATGCCATTCCACCCAAGCAGTGCCCAGCGATGACTGATCCCTCCCTTATGCTGCTCTGATTAATGTTCAGAGTTCTCACTCTTTGGGGCTGAATTAATCACCGCAAGAGGAGGTTGTTGCAAAGCTGGCTGACCCTGTGTTTTGTCCTTTTCATGTGTGCTTCCTCATTTTCTGCTTCTCCACCATGTTATGAACCAGTAGGAAGCCCTCGCCACAAGCCAACCAGGGGTGTCTGCCTGATCTTGGACTTCTCAGCTTCCAGAACTATAAGAAATAGATTTCTATGTAAATTACACCGTCAATGGTATTCTGGCAACAGACTGAAACAATTCCTCACTCCCTCCTCTGACTTCCGTATGTCCAATCTGTCTCGGAAGTCTCAGTATCTACCGTTTATATCCCTTATGATCTCTTTAGATGTTTCCCTTAGGTGAAACAGGAAGTCTGGAGTGGCCAGAGTGGGCATGCCCTCCGTTCATCTGGGAGAGGCTCGGGGATCGTCTTTCTCTTTGGTGAGCAGGTCTTTGTTGTGCAGAAGTTTTTGGATATTCCCAAGGATTAATCTCCTATGCCTGCCAGAGCCACAGGTCTTTTCAGATACTCACTGGGTGCGACTGCTGGACGCAGAGAGCCAATGAAGCTGTGGGGATTGCTTGGCGTCTACAATCTCTAGAAGTTTTTCACTCTCACGCTAGGTCACACTAGGCTTCCAGCAAATCATTACACCTTACCAGGCCGGTGCTCCTATCAGTTCACGGTTTTTTGCAGTTTCTGTTTCAGGTAAGTAGATCTCGGCCGCCTCTCCTTGTTTTTGCAGACCTTAGGGTGGTGGTTCGCCCGACAACCTCATTTCTCTGGTGGACCCAAGAAAAGTCATCGATTTTCACTGGGTCTAGCTTTTTCTTGTATAAATGGGAGTGAAATTTTCAAGCTCCTTACACATTGGAGCTAAAACATGCCCATTCCCTCTCCTTCCTTTTAAGATCAGACAGAAATCTTTAAGAATGGGAATGCTCGTAAGTTCATACAGCCAGAAGTAGTGTCAGAGTCTTCCCCAGGATATTTGTGTCTGGCTTCTCTTCTGTCACAGTTTCCTCTACCATGTTGACCTCAGGTCTCCTCTTAAGAGTTTCTTTTTTAGAAATGTCCATAAGGTGTGGGATGCTTTGGTAATAAAAAATCTCAACATTCACCAAATGTTGGCAATTATACGGAAAGTGCAAGTCTTTCTGATGTTTCTGTTCAGAATCCCCAGGAAAACTAGGGCAAGTATTTTGAAGGAGATTAAATTACTGCATGATTCTTCCAATCCTCATCTCATTTTAAATGTGAACATACTACATGAGATCAGTCAAGAATCCACAAGTATTGCATTAGAAATGGTGCGTGGCTGTGACGCTGTGGAATTACAGCTTGTATTCCCAGCTTATGTTATCATCAACAGCTTACAATATTCTACACTTTATGTCTGCTATGGTTACCGAATGCTTTGCGGTATTTATCATCAATTTATAAGCTCACATCCAGCTATGGAGAAAAGGAAGCAATTATTACATTGAATTAGAAACACGTTGTTAAATTGTAGAAGGGCTCGTTATCTATTTTTTAGGGACTTAACTCTAGCTATGTATTTCTGTAATTTACACCACTTTATATTTTTAAGAGCAGGACACTGTGCTACTGACAGAAAGTATTAATTGACTCTGGATAGGTCATTTAATTTTTTGCTACCAGGAGAAATTGCTCCTGATCAAGGGATACAGCAACAGTGAGCCGCATAGGCAAACCTAGAAGAAAATAAGACTGATATCTTTGTCCCGATTCTGTCAAATCGGTCACCCTTCTCTACACATGAAAGGAACTGACAAATTTGTAGCATACCCTCCAAATGTCACACTTAGCTAAGTACGACATATATCTTTTGGGTTTTCCGGTGATTAGGCATTCTTATTTACTGTAGTTTTCTTTTTTGCCAGGTTGTTCCTGATCCATCACTTGTCTTTACTGCCTAGTTTTTTGGTGTTTTTTTAAGAGATAGTATCTTGCTCTTTTGCCCAGGCTGGAGTGCAATGGTGCCATCATAGTTCACTGCAGCCTCCAACTCCCGGGCTTAAGTAATCCTCACACATCTCAGCCTTCCAAGTAGCTGGGACTACAGGCAAGCACTACCGCCTCGGCTCATTTTAAAATTTTTAGTAGAGACAGGGTCTCACTATGTTGCCCAGGCTGGTCTTAGACTCCTGGCCTCAAGCAATTCTCCTGCCTCGGCCTCCCAAAGTGCTGGGATTACCAGTGCGGGTCACCGCATCCAGCTTATTTGTAGTCATTTTTTGCCTTCTCCATCCCACCTAAACACAGAGCTAGAAAAAGAGGAATTGATGACTTTAACAGGGAAAATGTTCAACTGTGCTGCCAACGCTTGGGAAGAACACGCACTCTTTTCCTCAGTTGTATGCAAAATACAGTGGGCACACAGGGGGTGTTCATAGCTCTGTAAAAAGACACATTAAACTGCTCTCTAGGCTTACTGCGTCCAGGGCCACAGTTGCCTTTGATCAGCCAAATCTTTTTGGCACTGGCAAAATACTCCCTAATTTTTACATTTACAATGAAAGTTCTTAGGAGAAAAACAGTGGCTCAGTCTGTAATCCTAGCACTTTGCCGGCACCTGAGGGTTTGAGACCAGCCTGGGTAAGTTGGTGAGACCTTGTCTGTATAATAAATCAAAAAATTAGCTGGGTGTGGTAGCGTACACTTGTAGTTCCGTCTCCTTGGAAGGCTGAGGCAGAAGGATCGCCTGAGCCCAGCAGGTCGAAGCTGGGGTGGCTGTGAGTGTGCCACTGCACTCCAGTCTGAGCAACAGAGTGAGACTCAGACTCAAAATAAATAAATAAACTCCCTATAAAATCTGGTGGCATTTTTTTTTCAATTCATTGCTGAGAGTAGGTAGTGTTTGCCTCTCTAAAGGATGGATGCATTCTCGTACGCGATGAAATAGCAGATTTACAAGTGAGTCCCCAGGGGTCACAGTGTTTTTGAGAAGAAGCTCAGGGTCACGCAGATCCAGGGGGAAGGGACAGTGTCAGGGGCATTATGAGAGGTAGAGCCTTGGATTTTACACTCTCATCACACTCTAGTAGGAGTGCTTTGTGAGAGCTCAGTTTTGTCATTAGAAAAAAATGAGCGTTCTGTTCCTCAGATAGCAGCACCAGTTTGAAGGTCACCAGTGGTTTTGCAGGGGATATTTTGCACAATAACATGCTGGGATGTACTATGGCAGGAAACATAAAAAATAATTCTAACTCTAAAATCGAATTCTAGAGCTTTCTACAGGGAATAAAAATTGAGAAATATGGTAGGGCTGAGAGTTCACAAAAGGAACAGATTATTTCTTGTATTTCAGGTATGTGAGGAATTAAGAACACTGGGACCTTTTTATCTTCAAGGCAGTCTGTGCAGATCAAGTGGTCATTATTTTTAACAGTTTTTGTCTACGAGGTACAGTCACCTCGATGCCAATCACCCTGAACTGCTCCCTTGATGGCTGACAGACCACTAGCCTCCAAATACCCAGAAGAATACCAGATTTTCATTTTACATTTCAAAAACTTGAAGCACCCATTGATTTACAGCAAGGTGAAGGAATGACATTCCAAAAGATAATTTTGGTTTACTATTTGCAAAGTCATACACAAAAAGTTGACTTGCTAGCGGACAAATTGTTTTGTAGTACCGTTAGGAAGTCCGTAAAAATCTCACGTTGGACAGCTTTTCTTTGCTTTCCTTTTCTGCTGCAAAAATCTCTTTGTCACATTTCAACTTTTGACTTTAAACCTCATTTGACTGTGAGGTCTGCCAAATTCTCATCAAGGCAACAGCATATAGATACAAAAGGAAGTATAAATTATTATCATTAATAATCCATCCTGTTCTTCCCCCACCTCATTTAAACTAATGGACCATATGTTGCCATTTGCTTTCAACTGTTTCCAAGAACATTTCGGAGCACAAAAGTAGAGGAGATTGTAAAATATCACGCGACCACAGCCTCACATTTATTTGCCAATTAAGACAAGAAAAATGATAACCGTGATACTTTTCATCTGTCTTGGTGGGAATAATTTTTGATTAGAATGAAATCGTGTTTTTGTTATTTCAGGTTGTAAAGGAGAAACATATACTTAAGAATGTTTCAAGGCTTTCTAAAATATAAAGGTGTTGTCATGGACACGGGTAAACAAATCTGTCATGGTCTACACTTCCTACTCGATTGAAGCTGATTGCTTTCTCTTACTACTCAAATTAATTGACTAAGTTTTCATTTGTCTCTGGAAATCTAACATTGTTATAGCCATTGAAAAGGTGTTCACAGCATTGGATGAGATGGACATGTTTTCCAGGTAGTAGGAAAAATTAAAGGCGTCGTAGCTGCCAGATGCGAACCCTTTCCAGGCTGCAACAAACAGTAGACAGGAACTGGGATGTAGCTTCCCTAAAGTTGAGTGGAGATGGATCTAGGACTTTTGAGTGGCCCGAACCATGTGTGTCTGGAGGATGGAGGGAAACCAACCCGTCTCTTGAGGAACTTGGCAAAAATAAAGGGAAATATGGTTGAGGTGTGGAAATTAGGTTCAGGTAAGCACGAAGAGTTGCTTCTCCGCACACCATGGCAGGGACCCAGCCCATCTAGGAATGCCAGCCTGGGGTTTCCGGGTTAGGAGCTTGGGACAACAGCGTTCTTTCTTTCTTTCTTTCTTTCTTTCTTTCTTTCTTTCTTTCTTTCTTTCTTTCTTTCTTTCTTTCTTCCTTCCTTCCTTCCTTCCTTCCTTCATTCTTTCTTTTTCTTCCTCCTTTCTTTCTCTTTCTTCTTTCTTTCTCTTCTTTCTTTCTTTCTTTCTTTCTTTCTTTCTTTCTTTCTTTCTTTCATTCTTTTTCCTCCCTCTCTCCCTCCCTTCCTTCCATTTTAGAGTTGTGGGTTACACGTGAGGATGTGCTACATAAGTAAATTGCATGCAGGTGAGATTGGGCTTCTAGCGAGCGCTCTCTCCCTCCCCCTGGTTGTGGACGTGGTACTCCATGGGTGGCTGTGTGCCCCTCGTCTCCCGTCCCTCCCTGCCTCCTTTAGCAGTGCCCAGCATTTGGAGTTTAAATGATGCCACACACATTGTTCATTGCAGCACTATATGCAATAGCAAAAACATGAAATCAACCCAGATGCCCGTCAAAACAACTCTTAAAAGGCATCAGGAGCACCTCTGGCATTAACGTCCACCGGAGAGAATCCTCAGACTTTGGCAAAGCTACTAGATGACAGTGAGGCACAGCCATCCGTCCTCTCAGCCTGGCGGTGTGAGCAGGAGTGTCTGTAGTGTGCTCAGGGGTGAAGCGGAAGAAATGCTTTTGTGTGACTGTTAGGGCC
>CAUYQG010072056.1:0-63919 GCA_963574415.1 Tarsius wallacei | reverse complement strand
GGGCCGCGGCTCCCGGGCGCTCACTCCTCCCTTCTGCTTCGTCCCCAGGGGAAGGCTACTGGCCGGAAAGCGCCGCTGTGGCTGCGAGCGAAGTTTCAGAGACTCTTGTTTAAACTGGGTTGTTACATTCAAAAAAACTGCGGCAAGTTCTTGGTGGTGGGCCTCCTCATATTTGGGGCCTTCGCGGTGGGATTAAAGGCAGCTAATCTCGAGACCAACGTGGAGGAGCTGTGGGTGGAAGGTAAGAGACCAGCGCCCGCCGCTGCGCCGCGCGTCCCCCGCCCGGGCACCCGGCCCCCCGGCCCCGGCCCTGCCCTCCGACTGATAGAGATATTTGCCAGCGCACACCTAGCGCCGGGCCGCGGCCCGCGCGAGCCCCCTGCCCGCACCGGGGGGAACTGTTGATTGTTTGGGCGCCTGGCCGGGAGCCAGGCCCGCCCGACAAAGGCCGCGCTGTAATCGACTCGGGCGCTGCGCTCGGCGAGGTGTGCTGGGAGAGAGTGGCGAGGGCGCGCCGGCGGGGCGCGGGGCCCTCCGCGGGCCGGACCACTCCGCGCGCCCGGGGGCCCCGGGGCCGGCCGCCGCCGCCGCCCGCCGCGCCCGCGCCCCGGGCCGCGGCCGCGGGGAGGCCTCTCGCGCCCCGGCCCCCGCGCGCCGCCCCCGCCCCTCCCCCGCCCCCACCCACCGCGCCCGGCGGGGAGGGAGAGGCGGGGGAGAGCCGGCCACCCCTCCGGCGGGCGGGAGTGCGCGCGCCCCCGGCGGCCGGCGCGCTGGGGAGGGCGGGGGGCGGGCGCAGCGCGGGCCTGCGGAGGCGGCGGCGTGTGTGGTCCTGTTTTTGGACAGCTTTCAACTCTGGGGGAAAAAAACATTTGTCTCAAGGTACAAAAAGAGGGGGGGTGGGGGGAAGAGGAGCTGAAAAAAATGGCAAAGCACAGACTGGAACGCATGTTTGCAAAGTAGATTAATGTTTCCTCGCGGGTGGGGGCTTTTTAAATGGAATTATTCTGGGGGAAGGCTGCATTTTGCAGGCAAAGAAAAGAAATGTGTTTTCAGAACGCGGGTTTGAAGGGAGGGGCCCGGGGAGCTCTCAAAGGGATTGTGCCGGCCCTTTATCCACGTTCCTCGATTTGGGGGTTCTTGAGGCCTTTCTTAAAAAAGCAGCTGCGAATTTCAAATACATATTTTTTCCCTCAAAGATAGAAAGATTTTACATAACTTTGGTGATGCAGGGGTTTTTTATTTCTTAATTTTTTTCCTCCTGTTGGTGGTTTCTTCATCGTCTTTTTGGAAGGGAACTAAATCCTGAGATTTGGAAATATTTTAACCCCTGAACACTGCTTTGGACATTTCTTGCCTTACAAGGTTAGGGTAGGGGAACGTTGAGGTAATTGTGTGGATATTATATATATATATATATATATATGCGGAGTATTCCTAAGGAAACCTGCCTAAGACAAAATTTGGAGCTGAAGAGTTATGTGCATAATTGCTTCGGTGATCCCTTTCAGGATGCTGTTGGACTAAGCTTGGAGAATATTTTGTTGATCTTGCCTTGTTTATGAAGATTCAGCTTGCAGTGTCTTTAGTTGAGTCTTTAGTTGAGAAGTGACAATTAAAATAATAGTCCAAATGATTAAGACAAGAAAACATCCTTGCCTTAAGTAGCTTGGCAATTAATAAAAAAGTGTTGTTTGGATCCAGTCCATAGAGTAATTTACCTCAGTTCAGTGCTTCAGTGTCACTGGCACATAAAAAGAAGGGTTTTTATCAAGCACCTATTGTGCTCCTAGGCAACACGTTTCCTGAACACCTATGATGCCCCTAGCACTGTGAGGCACCGTAAGGGACGCTGCACAAACCCATGCACTCGAAACAACTAGAATTCAGTGCATTCAGACTACATGTGGATTCACAGTAGAAATGGACTGTAAACGTTAAATGGAAAAAAAAAAAAAAGCTTCCTTGGAGGTGATGAGGCACACTGGGGGGCAGGGAGCCTGCAGAAAGAGAAGAGGAAGGGGGGCATTTTAGGCAGGGGGCACACCAGCAGGAGCCCGGAAAGGGGAGAGTGGTCCACGCCAGCTGGCCCGGTGTGATTGGCTAGACGGTGGGGGCGTCACCATGGGTTCTAGGACGGAGCAAGGGATGAACACAGGGAGGTCCTGCCTCGCCCATATGTTCACTTGCCTCCACTTGGGCCAGCCCGTATCTGTTTCTGGTCGACGATGATGACAAAAGATGACTCTGTGTTGTTTTGAGCAAGAGTTTTCCATAGACTTTTCACCAGTTTAAGAGAGATCCTGTGATTTATTTTCTTAGCATCGGCTAGTTCTAGAAATAGCTGTGTTTCTGTATGGCAAAACTCGTTTCAGGTCCTGGAGGGAGGAGAAGCATGCTTCACATCAACAGTCATTGTGGGGACTCCCACCAAAATAGCGAGAGGAAGCAGAGTTTGGGTTTTGCTTTTCCCCCAGTGGACAGGATGAAAGACATAGCTTGAGACGACATTCACCTGTCCTGCTTTTGGCCTGTGAGCTCTTTCCTCATTTCTTCTTTGGCAGTTTCATCATCGCTCACCGGTTCTTGGGCCAAATTTTATTTACTCAATACTAATACCATCACTCACTGAGCAACTGCCATGTACCAGGCATTTATTATACAGTGTCCCATGCCTTATAGCTCAGCAAAGTAGCTGCCTGTTGTTATCCTTATTCTATTTTTATAACAGAATGCCTTGTGTGGTGTTTTCATGTGTAATAATCATTGTCTCATTTTACAGATGAGAAACTAGAAACTCTGTGTCTCTCCATGTCAACTTTGCCTACTAATGACTTGAGTCACTTGGTTTCCTGTTGCCTTGGCCTTGACTTCTCATGCATCCATTCATTGGTTTATTTGTGCTAGATTCTTCCCCTGCAGAAGCAGCAATAATTTCATCGATGCAGGTGAACCTAACCAGGGAGGCTGCCATACTGTTTTATCGTTTTAATCTCAATTCAAAGCAGCAGTGACTGCGTAGTGATCTTGTTTATGACATAGTGAACTTAGTATTCACACAAGCAGTAAGTAGTATGAGCATTTGCTTTCAGAAGCCAAGAATTCCCTGCTGTCCTAGACTTCATTAGAATTGAAGTGATTAACAGCTCCAATTTTAGGTTCAGTTTGTGCCCCTTACATAAATTAATCATCACTATCAGCATAGAAGCCTATCGGTAGTGGCTTTCTTAGTAGGACCTTAAAGATTCTGGACATGAACATTTATGTGAACTAGGCATGAACTGAGCGCTTGCTACATAAATAAGCCGAATAGACAGATTGCATATTTCCCTAGTTAAAAATCAACAGAAGAAAGGAAAGTGAGACTTTAAGAGGTCAGGGATACTGAGTGACAGGAAAAATGCTATTTCTCCTATGATTAGAAAAATGTCATATATGTATATAGCATAAATTTCCATCCAGTTGCCTTTGTATCTGTGTGCGTCCATGTGTATGCACATAGTCTTATTCTGCGTGTCCTCTTATCTGCCAAAATAATGTTAGTGCTATATTTTGAACACAGTCTGTCCACAAATTAAAGAGATCCTGTTGATAGGCTTGATATCTTTGATGCTGTTTATGTGACTTCGTAAAGATAGTTGGAATATATTAGCCACAACGTGCAGACCAATCTATGCTAGATAAAGAAGAGTTCGTGTGTGTGTGTGTGTGTGTGTGTGTGTGTGTGTGTGTGTGTTGTGGCATTGGGGCTAAAATTCTTTCATTCTGCTGTTAAAATGTTCATGCAACGATTGCCTTTTAAGAAACTGTCAATTATCTGTTTGACGCCAGCTTGGGCTTTAGGGGCATAGCATTTGCAAGTCAAAAATGTCAAATCTAGCTCACTTGTGAGTGAAGAGGTTTGATTAAAAATAATGGGGAATGGTGTAGTGGACATCTGCTATTACAGAAACACATGATGGTGGCGGCAAGGTGGGGGAGAGACTGATTGTCATTTAAAAATAAAAACATTCGTTCAGCACATGTTCTCAGTGCCTGCTCTGCACCAGGCGCTGCATAAAGCCTCAGCGAGATGTTGGTGACAAGCCACAGTCCGTGCCCTCGGGGGACCTCCATCCAAACATCCAGCAAGCACACAGACCGGTGCGCGGGTGGTTGACATGCAGGTTGGCAGTGCCAAGATGGCAGGGAGATCAGGGATACCTTCCAGGGAGGAAGCCCGAGCCAGGCACAGGGGCCAGAGAGCTGGGGACAGAGGGGCAGTCCAGGCAGAAGGAACAGCATGGGCAAAGGCTCAGAGAACAGGAGTGTGGCCTTCCTGGAAGGCAGCCAGTGCCTTCCTTTCGTGGTTATGGAGCTTGAGGCAGGAGCCTGGGGCCGTGAAAGGTCGAGAGGGCAAGTCTCCCATGTGCTGGACTAGAGGCTGCCAGCTCTTCCTACTGACCATCCTTCGCCGGTCTCGTGACTCGTGCTGGTGGATCTGGCCCCTGGTGTCTGCCTGGAACCACAAGTGCTTCCACTTGTATTTCATCCTCCCGGGCACCGGAGGAAACTGGTTTATTTCTACTCTTGCCTCCCTCTTTCTCTGTTGGCATTTCCCTGCTTAGCAGTTTTATCCTCCTGTCTCCCTCAGCATCTCCTTGCTTTCCTATCAACCCCCCTCCAGACCTCTTTCACACACAAGTTTGTTGTCAAGATTCCCCAGCGACAGAACTTCCATTTATCTCTTGGAACTTTCTGTTTCTTCTAAAGGCTTGCCCAGTCCCTGGCCTCCTTTTCTGCAAAGGGTAACAGCCTTGAAATGAATCCATATTGCCTTGGTGTTGGTTTGTTAACATTGCATCGTCAAGGGAGGAGGATGCACTTCGTGACTTTTTTTTTAAGAAAAGTTTATGAATTTTGATGCGTAGAAGTGTTTTCAAGCTTGTATCTCGCTAGCATTATGCCTTCAGTGTCTTGAGTTGAACTCGGGCCGCGGGTTGTGGAAGATAATTGAGTTTCGCCACCCTGTCAGTTTAGAGCAAGGGCTCACAAGCTGGGCAATGTTGACATTTGGGGCTGGGCTAACCTTTGTTGTGACGGGCTGCCCTGGGCATTGTAGGGTGTTTAGCAATATCCCTGGCCTCTACCCGGTAGATGCCAGTCGTACCCTCCCCGTGGTGACAACGAGAATGTGTCCAGTCATTGCCACATATCCCCGGAGGGTGGGACTGCAGAATCGTCCCAGTTGAGAACCAGTCGTTGAGGTGATAGATAGAGATTCCCGTTGGAAGACCCAGGCTGTGCAGATCGAGGATTTTTAATATGGCGGAGTCTTGGCTACAAATGTATCACCGTGGATGTAAGAGTTTTCATCTTTTTATGATGCTCTCCCATCCCCTCCCTATATTTCCTGACCCAGATAACTAATTATTTTTCATGCTAGTAATTAACAATTTTAATTTTTCTTAGAACAGCATAAAGTATCAAAAAAACGCCATGACAAGTCAAGGAGGAAAGAGACCATGGAAGAGAGGAAAATATTTTTATTTGAGTACTTTCTTAAAGTGGGGCGGCTAATTTTGCAAAAATACCTGGTTATACCTCACCCACAACAGGCTGAAGGCTGTAGAAGGTGACTTTTTTTTTTCCAGAGACAGGGTCTTGCTATGTTGCCTAGACTGGTCTTGAACTCCTGCGCTCAAGCAGTCTTCCTGCTTGGGCCTCTCAAAGTGCTGGGATTACAGGCATGAGCCACTGCGCCCAGTCAGAAGGTGACTTTTTTTTTTTTTTGAGTCGGAGTCTCACTGTCGCCCAGGCTGGAGTGCAGAGGCACGCTCACAGCCTCCGCAGCCTCGACCTGCTGGGCTCAGGCGATCCTTCCTCCTCAGCCTTCCAAGTAGCTGGAACTACAGGCCAGATGTGCTACCATGCCCAGCTTTAGAAGGTAACTTTTTAATGGACTTTTTTTTTTTTTTTGGAGTCGGAGTTTCACTTTGTCACCCAGGCTGGAGTGCAGTGGCACAATCATAGCTACTGCGGTCTCAACCTCCTGGGCTCAGGTGATCCTTCCACCTCAGCCTCCCAAGTAGCTGAGACTATAGGGGCACACTACCACGCCCAGCTAATTTTTTCATTTATTGTAGAGACAGGATCTTACCAAGTTGCCCAGGCTGGCCTTGCATCCCTGGGCTCAGGCAGTCCTCTCACTTCCACCTCTCAAAGTGCCGGGATTACAAGTGTGAGCCACCACACCCGGCATTCCAGAAGGTGACTTTTAAAAAAGCTTTAATAGAAGACACCACTGGCCTTTTTTCATATTGAAATAGCTCTTCCTTTCAGAAAAGCACAGCTAGTACATTAGCTCTTTGGTGGTCTTCTATCACAAACCACATTTCCCTGAAGACCCCTTATGGAGAAGAACCAAGGGACAGCAAGGGACTGAGGCCCCCCCAGCCAGGAAGGCCACATGGGCTGGGTTTCTGCTGCTCTTCCCAAGGTGATCGCCTGGTGTCCGCTCTCTGGGTCTGTCCCTGGGAGCCTTTCGCAAGGGACACAAAGACAATGAAATGCCGCTTACTTCTGCTCCCTGGACCCCATCCATGCTTTACAATGAAGAACATGTTTATTTTGATGGGTATTTATCAGACTCCACTAGTGGGCACACACATTCAGGTGGAAACAGTGGTAGTCCTTTTCTATTTGGAGAAAAACAGCTGAAAAAACAAGATGTTGCTACCAAGAATTGTTTTGAAAATAACAAGTAGCCCGAGCATGGTGGCTCATACCTGCCATCCCGGCACTTTGGGAGGTCAATACGGAAGGATTGCTTAAGCCCAGGAGTTCGAGACCAGACTGGGCAGCATAGCAAGACCTCATTTCTATACAAAAATTTTTAAAAATTAGTCAAGCCTGGTGGCATATGCCTGTAGTCTCAGCTACTCGGGAGGCTGAGGTGGAAGGATCACCTGAACCCAGGAGGTTGAGGCTATGGTGACCTGTGATCGTGCCCCTGCTCTCCAGCCTGGGCAGCAGAGTGAGACCCCGACTCAAAGAAAATAAAAATAACAAGTAGCCTCAGGTGCCCCCTACATGGGGCAGTTGGCCGTGCGCATCTTCTGTATCTGTTTGCTGCCCGCCATTCTTGACCCTCCAACAAGCTCCTAGGCCAGGATAGGCAGTGGCCTGTTTCAGATCCATAGAACGCTGCTCGGAGGTTCCAGAAGATGACAGCTTCCAGATGTATGAACTGCCTGATCCGTTTGTTTAGATTATGCGCCCCAGCTGATGCCGAGATTAATGCTGGCTGGACAAGCTATGGGAGATTTGTCTGGTTTCCACAATGCCATGTTTATATTTCATTTGGGTCTCTCCTTCAAAGCTGACCTGCCTGTGACCCCTGGAGCTCTGTCCACTTGGGGCGAGCTGCGACTTGTCTGCCCTTGCTCTCCTCCTCGTGTCAGGGCGGGGGGCTCACGGTTCTGCAGAGAAAGGGGCTGCCTCCCACCTCACCCGTGCCCGCTGTCTGCCCAGATTTAGCCCTGGAAGAGAATTCTGTTCTACTCCGCGTGGAGATAGTATAAAATTATTTTAAAGGGGAGCAGATTTAATAGAAGCTACTTTGCGTAGAATATTTTAACTCTTAGCGCTATTTGACCCTAAGCAGTGGGGAGAAAAAGTTAAAGGAATTCCAGCCATGGAAGACAGCCTAAGGAATAGCCATACCTGTATCATTCCGCTATCGCAATACTATTTCCATTGTCCCTCGCTGGTTCCCACAACCTCCGCTGCGTCCTCCCTGCCTCCTCCCCTCCCTCCATCTCTTCCCTGTCCCTTCCGCCCTTTCTCCACCCACCCTCTCCTAAACCGCCCACACCATTTCCTCCTGAGCGGATCCCAGGAGTTACTAATGTGAAATCGGAAATGGTAGTGAGTCTGGTTAATCACAAACTGAGAGGAGGGAATTTTAAAGTATATCATTTCAGCCAAGCTGTGGGAGCCACAACATCCAGAGCTACCACGGGCACCCTTGGCTTTGTCTTGGTTAGGGCTGTTTCAGGGCCAAACTCTTGCTGGATTCCTGTCAGCAGAAGACGCAATTCCCCTGCTGAAGAATCACGATCTTTTTTGTGCCCCGCGAGGTAGCGTCAGGATCCACTGCCGAGGTGTTTCAATCCACACCAAACCACCAAAGAGCGCAAGGAACAAGCCTTGTTCCCCCGTGCTTACTGTGACATACGAACGATGGAGGAACTGGGTTCTGTAGCGTTGCGGAGACAGCAAGTGACACACAAACCATGACGTGCCCTCCCAGGCAGCCCACTTCAGGCTTTCCCTGGTTGGGACTCCCACCGCAGCCAATGGGAATATGGAGCTTGAGTAGAGACCGAAGAGGACGGATCTCCTGATCCCAGTCTTGGCTGACTTTGTAGCCTTAGACAGTTCCAGCCTCATGAGAGGTCTTGGTTGACATCCCAGAGAGCAGCGGGCTCTGCTGGCGCGGGCACGTCTGCCTGTGCAGGAGGAAGTTCTGCGGGATTTTCTCAGTGGGAACATTCCTTGAATACACAGATATAATCAGGGTCATCAAAATATAAACACTTCTATTGCTGTTCCCATCTTTGCTTCCAACCTTTGAATGTGCATGCTTTGTAATCCTAGATTTTTTTCTCTTAAGTTGAATGTAGGGTGATTCTTTTTTTTTCTTTACACTGCAGCGTCTGATTTTTTTCTACATAAATCCTTTAACCAGGCTAGATAGAAATAATCAGCCTTGCAAAACAGTAGGACGGCGCCCCTGAGAAAGCCCTTGACTGTGAGGGAAGACCTTGGGAGTTTGGAATGCAGAAAGATGCATCTCATCCTCAGTGCCTTCAGGAAAGACTGTAACTGTTGTGTTTTATTTGGGGTTTAAAGCAGAGTTGGAAAAACAGCTGTCCCGTGTTAGGGAAACGGTATTGTCGGTGGGCAGTCAGGTACTTGCTAATGAATGGCAAGTTTGTTGTTGGAGAGATTTATAATGTGAAGGCAGGACCTTATTTCTAACCCAGAAACCCAGGTGTGAGTTGGCCCAAACAGTCCACACTGCATGTGGGTCCCCTAACACCACGGGCTGTGAAGGCGAGGCTAGTGAAAAGCAAGTCCCCCGACCACAGCACAAGCTTTGTTTATTATTGTTGGGATACATGAAAAGGAGCAGAAGGCCTACCCAATGCAGCAACCAAGATGGTTTTCAGTTATTAATGAGACATATACAAAAGTAAGCAAAAAGAACTGGAAATGGCCTTTGTTAAGTCAGTGTGCTTGATTTCTTTCCCCTTAAATCATTGCTTAAGGGCTTCTGGCCCCTAGCTCAGGAATCCTGCCCAAAAATGCCAGATGTATTACACAGTCAAGTATTGCAATGTAAACACCGCTCCGTGCCACGAGTCAGGGTGGTCCATCTTCTCCTCCTACTGCAGAAGAGCGGGAAAGTGAGAGGGATGGAGAAGGGTGAACCCTCTGTTTTGCAGTGAGCACAGTCGTGGTCCGTGGTCATGCCATTTGTGTTTGGGAGTGTATGGTCAAAATCTTGAATGACACAACTCAGAAGAGCAATGGGACTGGGATGCCAAAGAGAGCGAGATGTGGCCTGGATAGTGTTAGATCCGTTTATAAAATGTGGAACAAGATGTTGGAAGAAGGCTCTCGCCATGCAGCCTCTTCAGGTCACTGTGCCATCTTCTTCCTCTGCTGGTAGTTCCAGGGAAGGGTGAGCCTGAGCAAGGGAGAGAAGGCCTGAGCTTTCTCCACGACCTCCTCGAGTGAGGGGAGTGAGGGGAGCCCATGGGGGTTGGTGCACCTTCTGGGAGTAAAGTGAAGATGGATTGCAAAGCTGTTGTGGTGTTTTGTGGCACTGAGGGGCGGCTCTGGGTAGGTGGCGAGATAAATGGCCTTGCAGTCTACTTTGCTGAATGTCTGAATTTCGGAAGCAAGGACGATGATCATCTGCTAATGACAGAGGTGAGGAAGGAACTGGGCCCTTTGGGCCACCCTCCAGGATAATATGTTTTCTAATGCTGCCAGCAAATAAAGGAAATTGGAATACCTTGACATTATCTGTCTGCCCAAGTAACTTAATACCAAGCAGTCCTAAATTCAGGGTTTGTTTTTTTTTTTTAAATTAACATGAACATGTTTGGTGAGTTAGGAGGAAATAGGATTTTAGTTTGAATTGGGGGAATTGGTAAAATACCTGCATTGACAGTCTCCTGATTTAAGAAATTTATTCTACAGAGTGATCAAAGAAAGCTGCTTTAAGAAATTGTGACGATGAAAACAGGAATCTTGAGATTAAGGAAGAAAATGTGGGCTCCTTGACTCCCTCTCTCTCCCTGTCTCACCACTTTTTTCTTCTTTTTTGAGTCCTTCCACCTACCCCACCCCCACTCCCTGTTTTCCTCAGCTCCGTGAGTGGGAAACCAGCAACCTTCACAAAATAGACTTAAACATCACACAGCCTCTTTTTAAATAGAGGCTTTCCAAGAGAGAAAACAACAAAAGAATTTTTCCTAGCTGCCTAAGAAATTATTTCTTTCCTCTTACTTTCTTTTCCCTCATGAGGTTCACACATTGTTGTAATAAGTAAAAAATGACAAATATGATACCATCACTTTGGTCCGTACATGAGCCAGAAAAAAAAATTGCGCATGTTTAATACCTTGCTTAATTGCAAACAAAGCTTGCAATTTGAGAGAATTGGGATTAGGGCTAAATATCTATTAACTGCTCTTTCTAGAGATTTGGGGAATAGGATGACCCTTCCCCCCCCCCTTTTTTTTTTAAATAGGCTACAGTTTCACATGGCTCCCAAAAGAAATCTCTCTCCCTTTTTGTTTCCCACACCAATTGATTTATCATTTTGCTTGCAAGCAGATCCAGAATGTTAGGGCAAGAACACACTCACTTTTTTCTCGTAACTTTTTTGTTGCGGGCCGAAACCAGTTGACTTGAATAAATTTTTCTGAGGCCTGAATGTAGCCAGCAACGTGGAAAAATCTTGCCATTCAGGGCCGTCTGAATGTACATTTCAGCCACACAGTGAGCCGCATTGGCAAGCACTGGACTGCTAAATACAACCATTTTTCGCAGCAGCGAGTTAGACAGGTGATTAGCATAATTAGCACCGAGCAGCTATACATATGGTAATGCTGAGTGTGTAAATGCCAGCTGCGGTGTAAAATTTATGTCAGGGGTCGGCAGGGCTGTGCGAAAGTATTGTGTTCCAACTGCAGGTCAGGGCCGCCAAAGCTTACCTCCCTTTCTCTTGTTGGTGAATACGCCAAACAGAAGAGAAAGACAGAAATATAACAGATACGGCTTTGATGGAACAGCCCGGTTCTGTGCAAGAGGGCTTGCTCTGTAAAACACTCACACATACACATACACGCACGCATGCACACACTCGCGCACACTCGCAGAAATCCCATTACTTTCTCTGCAGATCGTGTGTCCACTTCGTGCAGGGTCCAGATGAGTGGGGCCGGGGCGGGGGTAGGTAAATGGGCCCAAGGATTTCCTGGGAGGAAAACTCGGAGCCCCTGAAGTTTTAAACAGAATTAAAAGTGCTGTTCGGTTGGTCTCCCCATCTTCTTACCGCCTGCACCGTTCCCTCCACGTCTGTCCTACTTCCTTCACCTGAGATGGGGAATCCCTGCTGGATGGGATGGTGTTTAGAAGGGTAACTGGCTTCATCTTGGAGCTGTTAGCCTTGGACAAAATAGAAGGTTTCCGCAGTGAGGCTGTCTTCCCAAACGGCTTGTCTGGTCTTAGAAGGGAGCTGGACGTGTTCTGCTGGGCTTTTTTGTTTTTCCTGTGGGTAGCTGTATTCTTTTCCACTTCCCATCACTGTTGGACCCGCTCGATTTTTCATAGATTAAAAAGAAAAAAGAACTGCAAAGGTTTCTTGTTTGAAAGGAGGATAGTCTTGAAGGGCTCTCACACTTTGAAATGCACGATGGAGGAATTTATTGCTATGACGAGTACATACATTTTGCACTCAAAACAGTTTATCTCTGCCATGCCCCCACCTCCATCCCCCCACTCCCCTTTTTGGTTGGTGGCTATAAGGAGTGGTGGTGGTGTTGACAATATAGTTCACACCACACTGACCCGGTGATGAAACTTCCTCATGGCACCAGGGGGTCCTTATGTACCGGCCCCTAATCCAGCTAATCCTGATGGCAACAAAATCATGAAAGTGGCCCCCAATGACGTGCATCTCCCTGCGCAGATGCAGAAGGAAGGAACCGTGCGGGAGATAAATCAGGCCAGCGTGGTGTTCCCCAAAGGCCAGGAAGCCTGCTTGCGAAGGTGGGGTCTTGCATTGTCTTCTCCCCCATGTGTGCTCAAGTGGGAGGCCAATGAAAAGAGGCCCGGGCTGCATAATGGCAGGAAGACTGTTCAGAGCTAGAAGTGATGTCAGCCCCACAGAAGCTGGGAGAAGGGAACCAGGGTTAATGCTATGCAACAGCTTGAATGCTGTGATGGAGAGCCCACTATGGAAGCACTGGGGTGTTGTTGTTTTTGTTATTGGCTTCCTTTCTTTCTTTCTTTCCTTCCTTCTTTCCTTTCTTGACTTCAGGAGGGCTCAGCCTAGAACTTGGAGCTTGGCAGAAGCAGTTGGTCCCCGGGTTCTGCTGCCTGCTGGAGCGTTGCCTTTGAGCTGTTCCGTTTCACACCTCCCTGGGCGCTCACTTCCTGCAGAATGATGGGCCTTGGGGGTGCACCCGTGTGCTTGTAGTCCTTGGGCATGCCAGTGAGGTTATGGGAGAACAGAGACCGCTCACAGCTTGGAAGGCATGCAGTTAGGGATGGGAGACATTGCCGCCTGTGTCCTGCCAGAAGTCAGGAACGTCCCTGGGCCTGTCTGAGGTGGGGTGGTGCACAGCCCTCCCTTGCCACTGCAGCAGATGACCAATGGAGAAGAAGGGGCCTCCTGACAGATGCAGGGCCCTCTTGGGAGCTGGTGGGTCTGGGCGCTGCGACAGGCAGCAGGTCCAGTGTGGGCAGAGTGCTGGGCTGACCTGATTGTATCCGACAGGGCGAGTGGGTTGGCCTCGGGGAACGCCATTCAGAGGGAGCAGCCTGGGCAGGGCTGATAACAGATGGTACCATGAGCAGCTGGCAGTGGGCGGGGACGCAGGCGCAGGCGCAGTGCGGATTCCTGCACTACCTGCAGGCTACCTGCTCTCAGCCCCTCTTGTGCCCCTGTGTGGACCGTGGATGGGGGTGGAAGGCCCTGCTCGCCTCATGTTTTTGTGGTTGTCATCTCACTGGGCACGTTTCGTGAAGGCACGTTCACTTTGGGTTGACTCTGGCATTTTTCCCTTGGCAAATCCTAAGGGCGCAATCTTTTTTTTTTTTTTTTTTTTTGAGACAGGGCCTCCCTCTGTCACCCAGGCTGGAGTGCAGTGGCAGAGTTGTAACTCACTGCAGCCTCGACGTCCTGCACTCAAGGGCTCCTCCTGCCTCTGCCTCCTGAGTAGCGGGGACTCCAGGTGTGTGCCTGGTTAATTTTTTTTTTTATTTTTTGTAGGCACAGGGTCTTGCTAGGTTGCCCAGGCTGGTTTTGAACGCCCGGACTCAAACAGTCCTTCCACCAAGGGCACAATCTTAGAAGGAGAAAAGCAGCCCAGAAACTTGAGCAGCAATTGGCTCGTTCTGAATAAAAGAGGTGGGGAGAGAAGAGTGACTGAAACTCACAGCTCATGAGTTTTCAGCCAGTTGCCCAAATCACTGAATCCTCTCTTTTTTTACTTTAGAAAATGAATCGGTGCTAACAGTTTTGCAAGTTACACCCTTTAGAGATGTGCATTTTTTCGACCTCACAGTAACTAAATACAACATTGAAAGAAGGGCTTGAAGCAACTGAAAGAAAAAAAATCTCTGTAGAGGCTGTTAGATAATTCATGGGATTAATCAAATGCAAATGCAACGCTTGCATATACACAGACCCTATTTTCCTAATTGGACACTGATTGGGTACTTTTCAGGCTGAAAGGGTCATTTGCTTTGACTGATTGACTTTTCGAGGCTTGGGGGGGAATTAATATCTTGTACAGATGACTGCCTGTTCCCTAGGCTCTGTATTGAGACTGTCCATTCATTTATTCATTCAACACTCTTGGTGTGCCACACCCCAGCTGCCCTTCCATGTTTCTCACACACAGAGGTGAGCAGAGAGGGGGCAGTACCTCCCTTAAGGGAACTGGAATTTTGTGGAAAAAAACTTTGATTGGTCTACCAATCATCTTTGTGTAGGTCACAATAGGCTTTTGTAAAAAGGTGTTTGTGTGAATGCCACAGACATTTCTTAAGCTCTACGTGAAAGGCTATGCTTAAAGAAGGGTATAACAGGGAACCATCTTTTGTCCACAGCGGATTGGGATAGTTTTGGCCCAGAGGTTGGGATAGTTTTGGCCCAGAGGTATGGACCCATGGGTCAAATGATTTCTCACCTATGCTGGCTTTTCTTTGCTTTGGAAAACCCTGGTTGGCTTAATCTGGGGAAGAGAGAGTCAGCAGAGCTTTGCGGTCCTGACATAGCGG
Organism: Tarsius wallacei; assembly: GCA_963574415.1. NCBI lineage: Eukaryota > Metazoa > Chordata > Mammalia > Primates > Tarsiidae > Tarsius > Tarsius wallacei. The sequence continues at coordinate 49,354 of CAUYQG010072056.1, read as the reverse complement.
CTCATGCCTGTAATTCCAGCACTTTGGGAGGCCAAGGTGGGAGCATTGCCTGAGGCCAGGAGTTCAAGACCAACCTGGGCAGCATAGCAGGACTCTGTCTCCACAAAGATAACAATAAAAAATTAGCAGGGCCTGGCAGTACATGCCTATAGTCCTAGCTACTTGGGAGACTGAGGCAGGAGGATGACTTGAGCCCAGGAGATCGAGACTGCAGTGAGCTTGATCGTACCACTACACTGCAGCCTAGTTGACAGAGTGGGACTCTGTCTCAAAAATTTAAAAAAAAAAAAAGAAAGTGAAAACCTCCTTTTGCTGAAGGGATGGTTCTGCCTTTCAAATAAGTGGCTCAAGCCTTGGGTTTCAGGAGAACACAATGGCAGAATTTGTGGGTAAAGAGGCTTAGGGCTGCTTGTTCTGTTTGCTCATCTCCAGCCCCTCTAAGACAGGCCCCTCTGGAGACCAGAAGGAAATGAGGCCTGTCCACTGCAGCCCATCGGACTTACCGAATAAAACGGTATCTCCTCGGTGGCTGAGAAAAATCTTTGTGGCAACATTGTCCTTCAGATGAAAATACGGATAATGTGTCATGTATTACACTTTCATGCATTCTAAAAATTCCAGCTCTGAGCTTAATACAGGTTGAGTATCCCTTATCCCAATGATTGGGACCAAAACTTTTTAGGATTTTGGATTTTTGGGGGGCAGATTTTGGAATATTTACATGTACATAATGAGCTACCTTGAGAATGGGGCCCATGTCTGAATACAAAATTCATATACACATTTTATACAATACTTTAAATAATTTTGTGCAGGAAGCAAAGTTATTGTACATAGAACCATCAGAACGCAAAGGTGCCACTATCCCAGCCACCCGTGCAGGCGATCTGGGTTGTTTGGCATCATTCCTGACTCCAGATTTGTATGCTAATGATAAGCAGTCATTTCTTACATGTATTTCTGTAAGACTTTGACAGGAAAGAAGCTGACAGGTCATTAATACAGTGAGAAAACCTTGTGCTCAGGGTGTCGTTGTATTACCAGAATGCCTGCATCCACTGCTGAACACCAGCTGCAACAGACAGGGCGAGCTTTCCGTCTCTACCCACAATGCCGAGTTTCAATTAAAATGTTACTGTCTGCTGTGTTTTATTTTGGGTGAGAAACGTCAGAAGCAGTTGAGTCAAGTGGGTCATCTAGGGATGAGGAGGCATTAGGCTGAAACTTTTTAAGAAGTTTCCTTCAGAGCTGTCTGCCTCGCAAACAACAGTATATGTCTTAGGAGACTGTCTCCGAGTTTATCAACTGATGTGATTTCTTGTCCTGGTCATGAATGCTCTAGTCCTTCAATAAGCCCATCACATGTTTTCACCATGTCCTCTGCAGGCGCTTTTTCTGCAGTGGTAAAAATGTCACCTTTGCCGTCACGTGCCTGTTTTGACTGCAACCAGTCACGTGAGGTCAGATACGGAGTTTTCCACTCAGAAAATGTCCGCTGTCAGAGCATTTTGGATTTGCAGGCTAGGGGTGCCCACCCTGTGTGGTCTGGTGCCGTGTCATCTGGCGCTTCCTCATGCTGGACTCGGGTTCTCAGCTGGTGCTCAGAAGCCGCAAGGCTCGTGGGGCAGGTGGACGTGGGGCTGAAGGGTCAGTTCTGTCTCCTATTAGGTGGGTGTGACCTTGAGCAAGTCACCTACACTCTGCAGCCACTCCTCAGTAAAGGAAGGGTGATGACACAGGCTTGGCAATAAATGAATAGACACCTGCCTGCTCCACTCCTGGGTAAGGGTTTGGGACATATCACATTGTCAGTCCATCCTCTCACAGTCCTGCAAGGTCAGTCACAGCCATTTTTATCCCTGTTTTATGGAAAAGTTGCTGAGGCTTTACTGTGTTACGGACTTGTCCCAAATCTCCCTGCCACAAGTGGCAGTACTGGAGCCTCTAGTCCCCATTCCTGTTGACTGTCCAGGAATCCAACCTGATGGAGAAGCAACAGCAGTCAAAATATTTCCAAATAAGAGCTCACACCTGTAATCCCAGCACTTTGGGAGGCTGAGGTGGGAGGATAGCTTGAGCCCAGGAGTTTCAAGACTAGCCTGGGCAACATAGACCTTTTTTCTACAAAAGACTTTTTTTTTCTTTAATTAGCCAGGCGTGGTGGTTTGCGCCTGTAGTCCCAGCTACTTGGGAGGTTGAGGCAGGAGGATCCCTTGAGCCCAGGGGTTCGAGGCTGTGATGAGCCATGATTGTGCCACTGCTTTCCAACCTAGGCAACAGAGTAAGACCCTGACTCAAAAAAAACAATAAAATTTCCAAGTAAGTAAACATTGAGCGTTAAAAGGCTTTGCAAGTAAAAGGCACTACACAAGTATAAAAGGTTATTTTGTGTCTCAGGATCCTTAGATGATGTTTGTTTTTCCCTGAGTGTTGTTCCCATGGGTCAGTAGTTACTTTGTTGTTAATGAAAGAGGACTTCAGGACGCGATGGAGATGCATTTTTTTACAGTTTCTTAGTGTAATGAATATATAACATAATACTTATATACTTATGGTATACAGGTGATGTTTTGATACCAGCATACAATGTGTGATGATCAAATGAGAGTAACTGGGATATCCATCACCTCAAACGTTTATCATTTCTTTGTATTGAGAGCATTCCAAATCTTCTCTTCTAGCTATTTTGAAATATACACTATATTGACAGTCACCCTACTGCTACCAGACACTAGAACTTACTTCTATCTAAGTGCAGGTTTGTACCCATCAACTAATCTCTCTTTATCCCCCGCCCCTGCTCTTCCCAGCCTTTGGTAACCCCAATCATGAGATTAACTTTTTTTAGTTTTCACACGAGTGAGAACAGAGACGCATATTAATGTTTGCGATGAACTTATTTTTCATTCGGATCTCTACCAAGTAGCCCTTATGTCTAGTTTTCCTTTTCCTGTCATGTAGAAGTTTATAATTATACATATTTATTGCAGAAAAGTTAAGAAGTAGAAGTAAATCCAAAAAAGGGAAACAGGTAAACATTATCCCCTAGACACCACCAGACAAGAATGGCTATTAACGTGCTTCTCTATACCTGCAGCTACATAACAAATACTGGATTTATAGTTCCTCCTAGGCCGGGCTCGGTGGCTCAGCCTGTAATCCTGTGCCTTGGGAGGCCGAGGTGAGTGGATTGCCTGAGCCCGTGGGTTCGAGTCCTGCCTGGGCAACTTGGCGAGCCCTCATCTGTACAATAAATCAAAAAATTAGCCAGGCGTGGTAGCGCACGCCTGTAGTTCCAGCTACTTGGAAGGCTGAGGCGGAAGGATCCCTGGAGCCCAGCAGGTCGAGGCTACAGTGGCTGGGAGCGTGTCTGCACTCCAGTCTGGGCGACGGAGTGAGACTCCAACTCAAAAAAATACATATATATAGTTCCTCCGTAGCATTTCATGTACCTAGATTAGAAGGACTTTGACCTTGCAAATTGAAAAGAGAAGGAAGGACACCCATTTTCTCCCAGGCCATGACCTTTATCTCAGTCATCAGAATCAGGTTCTGTGGGACTTCCTGAACTCAGAGCATCACAGCCGTGATGGTAAAGAAGACAGCAAGGTCATGAACAGCTTTGGCCATCATTCAGCAGGGATTTAGAGTAGGCATTTGCTAGGGTAGCAAAAGCCAAGCAAGCCCATAAACTTGTTCTGTCCAGAGGAGTTTCTGTTTCTGGCCATTTGTCCCAGAGTGCCTTGGGTGGAAACTGATGTAAGAGCATATGAATGTCGTGCAGTTTATGACACAGGTATGCTCGAGAAGGAGCTAAGTCTACTAGCGCGAGTGAGTGGATGACATCATTGTGGGCTCACCAAGCTCCAACTGCAGTTGCTTTCTCTCCCTGCAACAAACCAAATCTGAGGGCTTTGCACTTGCTGGTTCCTCTGCCCACGACACTGTTCCCAGCTCTTCAAAGTCACCTTAAATATTACTTCCCGTTAAGTCTTCCCATTTGAAGTACTCTTGCCTTCCCTGCCACCAAGCCTGGCCATCACCATCCTTATTTCCCCCGTGGCACTTGTTCCACTGTGAAATTATCTTCTGGGTTTGCCTGTCCATCACTCATTTGTTTCACTGGCCAGCACACCTCTTGGTGAGAGACCACATGAGTCGTGTTGCTGCCTGGCATGTGGTACACACCACAGATGCTGCTGGACGAACGAACCTTATTGTGACTGTTGGCCTAATAAAATGCATGGCAACTAAACTTTATTAACGTACTGAGCCGTTTTGCAAAAACATTAGTATTGGTTAAATAGAAGACGAAACGTTAGGTAAAGTATGGCCGTATAATTTGTAAAAGTCAGTGGACTTGTATACACAGCATAGGTATTTGACAAAACTTTAGAATTCAAGGCCTCAACGCTCATTCTTAGTCACCCTATGGCGGTAGTCTGGGTGAAACTTGTCACATTGGCAAAATATGTGTAGTTATCACTAGACAAAAAGCTTTCCAATTCTAGAAGCACAACAAATGCCTTCATTAAAACGTGTTTATTTACAGCTGGGTGTGGTGGCTCACACCTGTAATCCCCGCACTTTGGGAAGGCCGAGGCGGAAGGATTGCTTGAGCCTAGGAGTTCAAGACCAGCCTGGACAACATAGGGAGACCTCGTCTCTACAAGAAATTTTAAAAATTAGCCAGACATAATGGTGCACACTTGTAGTTCCAGCTATTTGGGAAACTGAGGCAGATGAATCGGCTGGGGGCCCAGGAGGTCAAGGTTGCAGTGAGCCGTGATTATACCATTACGATCAGCCTGGGCAACAGACACCCCGACTCAAAAAAATGAAAACTAAAGAAGTGTTTATTTAAATATACATGTTAAAGCATCTAAAAAGGTGACATTGTGGCAGCCCTGAGGTGCATTTTACATCTAGTAGGAAACAGCATCATTTCTGAAAACCCCTGTGGTAAAATAATAGATCCATTATGAGGCTGGTTTGGAAGAGTGTAGCTAAAAAGTTCTTCTAAGCACCAGGAACCTCGCGTTTGGTTTTGTTATTTTTGTGTGGGCCCGACTCTTAGGTCGTTGCCTCATGGGTTAAATACTTCCAGGCGGTGGGTCTGCTGAGGCCTAGGGGTAGAATCCTGCCTAGCTGAGGTTGCCTGCGCTCACTGGCTGTTCCTCCCTGTAACAGCACCTGGATGACTGTACCTAAGGGGTGGGGATGGGGGGCACTTTGTGGTTTGTTTTTCCATCGTGGTTTTAAGTCCCGTGAAGTTTCAAGCAGAATAAAAAACCATGTACTACACGGGTGTTTGGGGAGGCAGGTGGAAATGGGAATGATTCCTAGGCTTAGAGCATCAGATGTGATGTCAATAGATTAAAAGGAGGAGTTGGAGCCTGGGCAACATAGCGAGACCCCATCTCTACAAAAAAAATAAACAAATTAGCCAGGTGTAGTGACACGTCCTTGTAGCCCCAGCCACGGGGGAGGCTGAATAGAGAGGCTCGCCTGAGCCCAGGAGGTTGAGGCTGTGGCGAGCCATGATTGCACCACTGCTCTCCAACCCGGGCGACAGAATGAGACTCTGACTCAAAAGAGAGAGGGCAAAAACAGAGGTCGAGCAAAAGCTGCATTGAGCTCCTGGGTGTGCAGCTCTGTGACTTTCAGAAGTGACCTCTGGACGAGTAATTGGCTTTTTAGCCTCAAGCAGCTTTTGGAGAATGTGGGTTGAGTTCAGTTCCGTTCACCCGCTAATTGGCTGGGAGTCTGCAGTGTATAATGTACTGTGAGTCCTGCTGGAATGAGCAGGGCCCTGCCTGCAGGCGGCTTTGGGAAGGCCCCTCCACCCCAGAAAAGGCCAGCAGCCACAGGGAAGTGCAGCTCTGTGCAGGTTGTGTCCTGTGTTCTTCTTTCTTTAACTTCCAATGGGTTGCGAGGCCCTCCGCACTTCCGCCTGACATTTTCAAAGTCGTCTGCACACAGGAGCCTTAACACTTGTTATTAACCGACCGATACATTCCCCCCACCCCCCTCACGGAGCTCCTGGCCTTGGCGTCTGCGTGAACCTGCGCAGAAGGTCCTGCCGGGCTGTGAATCTGCACTCGTTTTCCTAATGAGGGCATTATTTGCTTTTTAGCCTACCCCCTTGTTTATAAAATATGCCAAGAGAACTAAACAACCCGCTGTTCCCAGTCCTTATTTACTTGTCCAAACCAAATGTTTATGTCCTTGAATACTAAACTTGAAGAAAAAGGATTCCTCCTCGTGGGAAAGCTATGATCGCTGAGTTCTTTCTAAGCTGTAGCTGGAGGCCCACTTTTCAGTAAACACTCAACTTATCAGTGACTCCAGGAGCCATTCAGACCTCGCTTCCTTTGCCCTTGAGTTGGGGGTGGGGATGAGGGGGCGCTAGGAATCCCTCTTGTGTCTTCCTGACATACCTCCCGGTGCAGGTGCAGCAGTTTGAGCATGGCTTGGTCCAGAGCCATCACGGAGCATAACCTTGGACCTGCGGACGTAAGAGGGAAGGAGGAAAGGGCATTGGCAGTAATGGTGTCGATGGTTTTGTGGGGTCCCCTGTGTCTCGTTGCACTGCAAGCATGCTCAGCCTGCTGGAGAGCTGGGTGGTGTTGGGCAGGACTTCTCAGCTCGGGCTGCAGGTTCAGAATCACCTGGGGAGCTTCCCAAACAGGCTCCTGGTCCCAGGTGACTCAGAACCTGGCACCTGTGTTTCCTGGACGCTGACCAGGTGAGTCTGATAGAACCCGGCTCATGGCTGTGGCTGATACGTTTTGTTTTTCTCAAGTGAGGTTTCCGTGTGCATCTGACTTGAATCACATTATTTATCTTCTGGCAGGTTTTGTGCTGAATACACACTTGCCACCTCTCCTTGTTTCTTTTTCCAGGGAGCAGAAACATTTCCTTGTTACCTTCCCCAGATTACTTAGGAGAAGAGTGTAAATTGAAGCCATTTATCTTGAAATGTGCGGCAGGGGCCCATTGTTTATACAAGTGAAAGAAATTGTAACGGGGTTATTTGCCCTGGTCTGCGAGGAAAAGGTGTCTCAAGTTTTCCTCCCCCTCCCCCGTAAGCACGTGGTACATTCGTGCGGATGTGTGCAAAGCAAGCATCCCTCAGGTTTGCATAGGTGACAGGCAAGACGGGCGTCATGAGTACTTTGTTGCGCTCGTGATTGGGACAGTGAACATTGCCACACGTCGTAAAGTGAATGTCACTCCAGAAACATCTACCCGTTTTATGACCGGCGTTCATTTGTTGTGTATCCTGTGAGTGAGACGACAAGAGACGACGTCAATTTGCAGTGATTGTGCTGTTCTAACTGGAATCTGTACGTGTTTGTCAGTTGGTGGACGAGTGAGTCGTGAATTAAATTATACTCGCCAGAAGATTGGAGAAGAGGCTATGTTTAATCCTCAACTCATGATCCAGACCCCGAGGGAAGAAGGTGCGAATGTCCTGACCACAGAAGCGCTCCTGCAACACCTGGACTCGGCGCTCCAGGCCAGCCGGGTCCACGTGTACATGTACAACAGGTAAGGCCAGCCGGGTCCGCATGTGTGTGGGCAGGTAAGGCAGGGTGAGGAGGCAGCTGGCTCAGGCCCCTTCGTTTTAGGGAATAAGGCTGCCCTGGAGACGTACCTGGAGGATTCGTTCGTGTTATTTTCTACTGAAATGATCTTTGTTTTTCAGTCTTGATTTGCTTCTAGAGTTTCGTCACGAAGCAAGTGCGTTACTTTATAACGTCTTTTCAGGAAGTGTCTCGGCGTTGTCCCCAAAGGAGTACTGTCATGACCCCCTTGGGTGACTGGACACCCAGGCAGTGAGGTGTTCCATTGCTTAGGATTTTTGTTTCCAAGTTGAATATTTGTTATCATGTAGTTATCTTCATTGCTTTTGGAGGAATTGCATTTTGAATGGCCTTTAATCAACTTTTAGGCACTGTGCAACAAAAAGGAAGAAGGAAGTGACTTCTTGTTACTTTGTATTCACACACACCTTCTAAAAAGTCACCCTGTAGTGTCATATAGCTAACTTATCTGTGCTGTGAGGAGAGTCAGAGATGAGGAAGAGTTCTCGAACAAAATAACTGTCCTTTTTCTTATGTGATCTATCTAACCTGTCAATCGCTTTAGGCAGGGACCACCTCTCATCCATTGTTGTGCCCTGCATTTAGAGTTTGTTGATTGACTGCCCGTTGAGATTGCCACCCCTAAACCCCATTCCAGGGGAGTGCGGAGTTCCATCCCCTCCCCCAGGCTTTCTAGCACCCCTTAATTGAGGGGTTGACCAGCATGATTCATTTTTCCCGGTAGAGGTAAGGAGATGGCAGTGTAGGCATATTCCGTAGCCAGGGAGAACGACAGGAGAGAATAAAATGAAGATTTGTACGTGTCCCTGCTCCAACCTTGGCTCCCTGTGGACTGCCCTCAGTTGGCTCTAACCCCTTCTGGCATGACACAGGATCCTCGGGACCAGCACCTCCTGGGACAAGGCACTTGTCTTTGCATACTCTTGTTTCCTCATCTGCAAACTGGGTTTATGATCCCATGTGCTCCCTTATCCTCAGGCGGGCCCCAGGACAAGATATGATGGGTGGATGAAAGGATCTTGGAAGATGTTGGGAGGCATTCTAGCATTTCTCTCAGGCGAACGTGCCCTGCCAGTGTGTAAAGAGCGCTGCAGGGCAGCAACTACCCACTGCTGGTTTGCAGAATTTGCAAGTAGAGTCTCTGTGAGGAGCCTGAAAGTGGTGTCCCAGTGTCACCAGAAAACATGCCCAAAGTGGTGTTAATGCTTGTCACCTGCACGCTTCAGAAGATGTAGCAAGAGTTGCTACAATGAAATGGCATTCTTCTTCATCTGAGATGGACCCAGAGACACTTGATAAATTGGAATGGACTTTAAGAACGTGTAGTTCAACCCATCCCATCATTTAGATGAGAAAACTGGGAATTACACTAATTAGAGCATTTGTCCAAGTTCATACAGTTATTAAATGACAGGGCCAGATTTTAAACCCTTTTTCTGGCTCCAAGCCCAGTGGTTTTTTTTCTAATGCACAGCCATGCCCTTCTCAAGCAAGTGTAAGTAAGAGTTAGTTGATCAAGTGATATTAATTGAGAACCTACTCATGCTCGATATTCTATATTGATGCGATGTGGAATTAAAATATAAACGTGTGTGGATGCACAGATGGGAGGAGGATGGGGGTAGGGATAGAGAACTTAGGCCCTGCTGTCCAGGAGAGGAAAGACATCCGTACAGGTAGGTGTATGCAAAGCCAAGTGCAGGACAGGTGCTTCAGGTGTCAAACAGATCTGACCAGCCTGTGCTCTAAAGTTTAGGAGAAAGAGGTCACTTGCAGCCCAAGGTTAAAGAAAACTTAGCAGGATGGTGACATTTCGGCAGCTACCGAGAGACATATAGGAAGGATCCAGGAGGCGGCAGCTCAGGAAAGAGGGAAAAGTCAAGTCCAGAAAGTTCCTTTGGGTGAAGAAAGGAGATCAATAACTGAGCAGTTTGGGGGGAGTTTTTTCCTTGGATATTCCATCTTCCCACCTTCCAAGTTGCCTCTTTTTTCAACTTAGATTCACTCCTCTCACACACTCAGAAAGGCCGGGCTTCTTTCTGTACAGCTCTTCTAGAGACAGTAGAACTCCAGAGGAGTTCTTGATTCGTGTGTTTAGTATCACGTCTCTAGAAGAGAATCAAGTGGGAATTCAACCTGCCTTGCAAAGGTTGTTGCTTATAACATTCCCGGTAAAGAGCAGGAAGGGTCCTTTTGAACACCACCTGCTAATAAGGACACGCTCTGCCCATAAAACCAGCAGTGGCACCTCCCCACCTGCGCACATGTCAGTTCTTACAAACCTCACTAATTTCGTCCCCACCTATTTTGAGTTTGTGATCCTTTAACTGGGCTGCCCCGAAGTTGTTTAATGTATGTAGAAAAGCAGATTAATGGTGTAAACAAGATGATTGGGAAAACACTTAAGGAAACAAGACTTTTCAAGTACTTTGGTAGCATTCATTTGCATAAACACCCCACATGTTAATTACGACTGAGTATCATCTATTCATTAAAGCGAGCTTGCTGGGTCTCTACTTGGCAAAAGCGCTGCTCGTTTTGACAGATGCTTAAAAGTGATCGAAATTGCCGTTCTTTTTACATGTTCTAACCGTGCTGATTTTGCACCAGTTTCCTTACTTGATTACACCGAGAAGTTTTCATCTCTGCTTTTCGTTTTCCTAGGCAGTGGAAATTGGAACATTTGTGTTACAAATCAGGAGAACTTATCACGGAAACAGGTTACATGGATCAGGTATATTTTCCTCTTGCTGTTTGCAAAAAGTTCTCAAAAACACCCCCACGGTATGTGTCAGCCTAATGTGTGGCCTTATTCTTTTTAACTTTGACAGATAATAGAATATCTTTACCCTTGTTTAATTATTACACCTTTGGACTGCTTCTGGGAAGGGGCGAAGTTACAATCCGGAACCGCATACCTCCTGTAAGTGTGCGACTATGTTTTCAAATGCCTGGTTTCTGAGCTCTAGGGCTCAGTGTTTCTGATGTTGCTCATCATTGTTGATTCTATCTCAGTTTTGAACAAGAAGTAAAAACATTGAAATTCCGCGTGCATTTTTTGAGTGAATAGTGGGGGGAGAGGGGATTTCAACAGAATGTTTTTCCTCTTTTCAAAAAAAAGTTCTGTAGGCATCATTAAATTTCATTCACTTTTACCAACCTATTTATATGCAAATAAAATGCAAATTATTGCAGAGTATGTGTGATTTTTAACTCTTTAAAATGTTTGTAGCTTTGCAAACCAGGCACTTACGCATCTAACTTACTTTTTTAAGGAGAGTGTTTATAAGTGGGTACGTGTCAGAATGAAGTCTTTTGCGTAAAAGTTCAAGGTCCTCCTGTGAAGTAAAATGCTACCCTTCCTTTAGATCACATTAATGGCATTTAATGGGAAAATCCTCTATCTTTGAAGGCTGTGGCAGGGAATGCTTCACAGTTTAGCAGTTGGATATTATAGGTACTGCATCGTTTAAAGAATAATTGTTAATCGGCGTAGACATTTTCAGTTAATTATGTAAGAGTTAGGGCTTGGGTTATTGTTTCTGTCCTGGCTTGCACATATCTGCAAAAGCAATTTGCAGTGGCCATCTCCTGACCTTCAGTGTACAGTTTTCGATGGGAAATAAGGGGTTTTGTGTTTTCTGGTTGGGAGATTCTGAATAATGACTTCAGCCTGGTTAAGCAGCTACAGTGTGGTTTGAACCACATAACAGGCAGCCAAAAGCCTTTCTGGTCTGTCAACAGCACAAATTCAAAAGTGAGTGAGGGGGGAAGTGGCTGTGATGGCAGAGGCTGCAGGGGGCTTGCCCACGCCACGGCCAGGCGGTCTGAGAGAGTTCAGAAGCATGGGATTGTTAAAGGCAGCAGAGATCAGATATTTTGATTGATGACATTTGCAGAGCAGTTATTAGGCTGGCAAGTGCTAATTTGACATGGTGATTCCCTCCTTTTTTTTTTTTTAATTTTGGATCTCAGTTTGCCTAGAAGCACCCATTGGCTGTTTCTGTATTCAGATATTAAATACACCACATCAGCCATTAAAGATTCTCTGATGCCTGTGTTAATGTATGAGCAGTCTGCTTGCCATGTTCAGTCACGGATGATTTTCCTCACTCGAGTATACCTACAGATATACTGGAAAGGATTATTTTAGTCCTGGAATTGCAGCATTACCCAAAACCTCTTCCAATACAGATGTGCTATCTGCAGCCTTGTTGCTTTGCGATGGTTTTGGAAGGCTCTTGTCATGGTCTCCTAATCTCTTTCGCAGAGGTAAGCCTCCTTTGCGGTGGACAAACTTTGACCCTTTGGAATTCCTAGAAGAGTTAAAGAAAATAAACTATCAAGTGGACAGCTGGGAGGAAATGCTGAATAAGGCTGAAGTTGGTCATGGCTACATGGACCGCCCCTGCCTGAATCCGGCCGACCCGGACTGCCCCACCACAGCCCCCAACAAAAATTCAACCAAAGTACGTATGGTCATCATTGAGAGCTCTCAGAAGGGGCGGAGAGAAAAACCCGGGTTTTTTGTTTCTGTTCACGGTTCTCTTTACTATTTTCATTTTTAAACTTTCATCGGCCACGACCTTTATTGTCTACGCAGCTGAGTTTGTTGATAGCACTAAATTTTGCTGTAAGATTTGCCGGACGCCTCTCATTAGCCTTGTTATTAATGTTCTCTCTGAAACAAACAAGCCCTTAATGCACTGGGTTTTAACAAGGCATGTGACCTGCCTACTAATTCCCATAATTATGTGGCTGTCTTTTTATTTCAGCCTCTTGATATGGCCCTTGTTTTGAATGGTGGGTGTCATGGATTATCCAGAAAATATATGCACTGGCAGGAGGAGTTGATTGTGGGTGGCACAGTCAAGAACAGCACCGGGAAACTTGTCAGGTATGCCAGCATGTTGGGGACCGCTCGTGCCATCTGTCTTTCCTCCTTTCCCCCAAAGCCACTTCCCCTCTGACATCTGCAAGTATATGTGTATGAATACTCACCTTGTCATGTTAGCTAGCTGGCTGGTGTGATCGAACATTAGGAAATACGAGCAGACCAGTCCAGCTTGAGAAAGCACCAGACCGTAGTGGCTGACTTGAGGCTTTTAGGAGATCTGCCCATTATAGAGAACACTGGGGCAAGTGTCAAGTAGGCAGGGCAACGTCACATGAGAGGTACGTGATGTGAGCTGAACCGCTTGCCATGCCGTTGAGGGAAAAGACCAGGAAGCAGAGGCTCAGCAAGAATGATCCTTTGTGTACTTGTGCGCTCTGGCCAGTCAAGTGTCAGGCGTGGTGTCTGAGGTTTCTCCCCAGGGAACACTGTTGTCTGGGGTTTCTGCACAGCAAGCGAACATGGCTGAGCCTGGTATATCTGGTCAAGCTATCTCCTCTTCTCCCCTTCCTGTTTCGCGGAATAGAAACTGAGAAAGGAAATTGCCTATTAATTTAATTTTGGGGCATATCTGTAAGAGGTTTGTAAGGTTACACCTTTAATATGGTACATCCATCTATTAAATAAAATAACCATCCTGGCCCCGTTTTAATGGAAACATGTGCTCATGGAGAAGGAGGGAGTTGTCAGTGAGGTGGGGGTGCTTGCTGGGGACTCAAAGCAGCGAGAAGGGCTTCCTGGGGATGCTGACGTGGCTTTTCGCCCCTGAACCCCGCCACAGCGCCCATGCCCTGCAGACCATGTTCCAGTTAATGACTCCCAAGCAAATGTACGAGCACTTCAAGGGGTACGACTATGTCTCGCACATCAACTGGAACGAAGACAAGGCAGCAGCCATCCTGGAGGCTTGGCAGAGGACGTATGTGGAGGTAAGCCCGCCGTGGAGTTCGGGGGCAAGCTTACTGGTTACTCAGTTCCCCACTGTCGCCGTTCCTTAGCCCGTTTTCCCATTAGCTTGATTTTCAGAACAGATTGTAGTTCTGGGAACTCGATGGGATGAAAGCTGTTTTCCTTTTCCTTGTGACTGAAAAGCTTGAGATACTATCTAAGAGACGCTAGCTCTCATCGGGATGCCCTGAAACATGCTTGGTAACCAGTTGTGAACTCCATAGCCAAGGCACAGCAGTGCTTAAGAAAACACTGGGTGAGCAAGCAAAGGTGTCTGGAAAACATTAGCAAGGCATAGAATCTGGCACAGCTGCAGGCCCCTTGGTCAGGTCACGTGACAGGCGCTGGCCTTTGTTTCCCAAGCAGTGACCTCTACTGAGCTGCATGTGACCTTTTAAAAGTGGCCAGCAAACGAACGAGGGTGGGGAGGAGTGCCTGCAAGAATGAAGCGTTTCGGATTGGGGGGAACCGATGGGACCGCAGACTGGGTGTAGCCTTGTGGACAGGTGAACAGCAGTGGTAGGTCTGGGAGGGAGACTAAGAATGTGTACTTCTGACCAGTTCCCAGTTCTCAGCACGCAAAGTAAATGCAGTGCCCGGAGTGAACTCCACGAACGCAGGCCCACGCCAGTACCGAGCCTCGCTTGATGAGCGGTAACCCAGGGGCGTTTAAGCTTTGTCCGAGTCCAGCTCCCCTCCCTCTTCTTAAATCAGGCATAACTGTTTTCTAATGCGTCACGATAAAAGGTCGTGGTGGGATGTGTCACTGGAGGTCTGTGCTGCAGAAGCTTGTGGAAGCTTTAATTCCATTTGGGAATGTAGCCTTCTGTTGTGGCCACAGGTGGTTCATCAGAGCGTCGCGCAGAACTCCACTCAGAAGGTCCTGTCCTTCACCACCACGACCCTGGACGACATCCTGAAATCCTTCTCTGACGTCAGTGTCATCCGCGTGGCCAGCGGCTACTTGCTGATGGTAACGATGGATTCCATGCTCCTGGGGTTTGGGGTGGCGTTGGTTTTTTTGCTGTTTTAAGTTTTGACCTTTCCATGATCGGCCCCGCTTTTTAACTGCTCTTAACATCCACATGCGTCCAAGACAGAGAGAGCTCGGCTTCATAACGGTTCCCAAAGCGGCCGTTGTGCGGCGGTTTTTTCCCATCTGCAGTTTGCCCACCTTTGACTCCATATCATTTCGTGTGACGTCCTTAATGCTGTACGGTTTGGCTGTTGTTGGGTTTCATAAGTTCTACTTTTTGGTCTGGGGTGACGGGTGGGGGGAAACATTAGAATCATGGCACATTCTAATGTTTGGCTTTTGTTTTGTGTCCCCCCCACCCCCTCCCCATTGTTCTGCTTGCAGCTTGCCTATGCCTGTTTAACCATGCTGCGCTGGGACTGCTCCAAGTCCCAGGGTGCCGTGGGGCTGGCTGGCGTCCTGTTGGTTGCACTGTCAGTGGCTGCAGGATTGGGCCTGTGCTCATTGATCGGGATTTCCTTTAACGCTGCGACAACTCAGGTACTCAAGGAGCCATCCGTCCACCACTCCTCCCCGCCCAGCCCGGCTGGCCGCCTCCGGGTCCACTCACCTGAAGGGTCTCGCGGCCATTTCCACTAAGGCCCCTCTTGTCTCAGGGAAGTGCTTCCTTGCTGTGGACCCCTCGGGGCAGTGGGCCTTGTTGAGGGGACACGTTTCCCTGAGAGGAATGTATGTGTGTCTTTTTCGAGGGTCGTGGTTCTCAAGCACTGGCGGGTGTTAGCATCACCCAAAGGGCTTGTGGAAACTCAGACTGCTGGGCCCCATCCCTAGAGTTTCTAACTCAGTGGTAGGTCTGGGAGGGGGACTAAGAATGTGTACTTCTGACCAGTTCCCAGTGATGCCGGACCAGCGGTCACACTCTGAGAACCATTGCTTTAGATGAGCTAGAGTCCTTCTCATTTATTAGCTTAAAACATTATTGTACATGAGGCCAGGCGCGGTGACTCATGCCTGTAATCAAGCACTTTGGGAGGCCAAGGCGGGAGGATTGCTTGAGCCCAGGACTTTGAGACCAGTCTGGGCAACATAGTGAGATCACATCTCTAACAAAAAACAGAAAAATTAGCTGGGCATTGTGGCACATGCCTACAGTCCCAGCTACTCAGGAGGCTGAGGCAGGAGGATCACTTGAGCCTAGGAGGCAGAGGCTGCAGTGAGCCCTGATCGTGCCACTGCACTCTAGCCGGGGCAACAGAGTGAAACCCCATCTCAAAAAGAAAAAATTATTTTACGTGAAACATAGAAATAGAAACATGTAAGTTCTACTGTGAGCTGAAACGGGGAGTCTCTGGGGACGTACATGATCAGATAATGTAAATTCTTCACTGTGAGGTCATGGATCGCACGTGTCTAACGCCACCATCCTCTGTTTTTGCTGTAGGTTTTACCGTTTCTTGCCCTTGGCGTTGGTGTGGATGATGTTTTCCTTCTGGCTCATGCCTTTAGTGAAACGGGACAGAATAAAAGAATCCCTTTTGAGGTAATAGAAAAACAGAAGAAGAGTCCTTCAGGGACAGCCACAGCCCCCTCTGTTCCTGAGTGCTTGTCCTTTAATTTTTCTCAGTCTGACCTGGTAAATATTTCAGCCCCCGTGCCATGACATGTGGCTGGCCCAAATAAATAAAAGAAGCTGGAAGATCCTCAAGACATGTGTTCACTGTGAGAAGCCCCAAGAGTCCCGTTCGGGGCACCCTTAGAAACATGGGTGTTTATTTCAGTGTGGCACTTGACACCTAATCGCCGTACCTTTCCAAAGCCCACATTTGCTTCTCTGGAGTTTTCTGTCACTTTGTCGCCCTCCTCCACCATGCCCCTTTTAAATCATGTTAAAATTTTACTTAAGTCCCTGTCTTGCAGCTTTCTGCCCCTGATGGTACTAACTATGCAGACACACAACGGTATACACGGTACCGAATGATGCTTGTGTCGCGGGTCAGCGAGCGACAGATCTTTCTCGTCCCCTAACACCAGCACTATAGTTGTGTTCTTTTGCCACACGTCTGAATTGCCCACACACCTGTGCTCCACAAGGGCCCCGCCCAGTGCAGCTCTCAGCGCTGTGGTCTCTCGTCCTCAGGACAGGACCGGGGAATGCCTCAAGCGCACCGGAGCCAGTGTGGCCCTCACATCCATCAGCAACGTCACAGCCTTCTTCATGGCCGCCTTAATCCCGATTCCCGCTCTGCGGGCGTTCTCCCTCCAGGTGAGTTTCCGGCACGCCGACATTCAGCGCCCCACGGCCGCTCGCTCTCCACTGCGACTTTTGAGTCACTATTGCCGGGAACGGCGGTGGCATGGCAGTGTTGAGGTCTTTGTTCAGCTCAGTGGATGCTTCTTTAAGCAACAGGCTTGCACTGCCTTCAAAAACATGGAAAGTCCTCGGGTTTCTCCTTTCCTGTAGCCCAGGGACCTGATGCCTTATGGAACTGGCCTTTCCTTCCTAGTTCAAGTGAAAGGGTATCAGGGCCACTTAATGTTGTCTCTGGGATCGTCCAAGCTGCTGCCAGTGTCTGGGCCTTCCCCTGCTTCTCAATACCACTCAGTGTCGCCCCTTCCCCCCGGGCCACCTCAACCCACACATGCCACTCTTTTTTTTTTTTTTTGAGTCGGGGTCTCTGTCGCCCAGGCTGGGGTATAGTGGTATTATCATGGCTCACCGCAGCCTCCACCTCCCAGGCTCAGGCAATCCTTCCACCTCAGCCTCCCAAGTAGCGGGGACTCTAGGTGTGTGATTTTTTTTTTTTTGGTAGAGACGGGGCATCTTGCTTTTTGCCCAGGCTGGTCTCAAACTCCAGGACTCAAGCAATCCACCCATCTTGGCCTCCCAAGATGCTGGGATTTCAGGCATGAGCCACTGCACCTGGCCCATGCCATCCTTTTTTTGCTTTCCTCACAGCAGCCCAGCCCCAAGGCACTCTTGACTGATGACGATGAGGCTGCAGGCCTATCCGAAGCACTGCAGGAGAGTGCGTTGGCCAGCCTCTGCCTGGAAGAACTTGCTGCAGGGGTGTTCCTTGGTGGCCCTGGCCTCCAGCTCCCCTGCTTTGGGTGGCCTTCACAGTTTCTTCTGGTCCCTCTTCTCTTTCCTTTCGGTCCCCCTCTTCCTTTTCAGACTGCCGAGCAAACTCACGGTTCACTTCCTCTCTGTTGGCTCCCTCGTTGTCCTCTCCTTCTGAACCAGGCCTTTTCCCACCCGGCGGCCAACCAGGTAGTGGTCTCAAAAAGCCAGCTTCTACAAGATAAGCATGGAACACTCCCTCAAGTGGGGGAGCAGCACTAGTCCTTGGGCGCTTGGAGTAAATCACTGACCTTGCCCTTGAGCTACTTGGATCTTGAAAGCAGCGGGAGCAGCAGACAGAGCTGAGCCCAAGATGGTCTAGGGTTTTGACGTCTCAAGGTGTCAGTTCATTTCAAGTATCAAAACCGCCATTGTTTTTAAGGATTAAAGGTGCATTAGCTCTGCCATCGTTCTCTTACAATATGATGTAGAATTCGTGAGATGGCCAGGTTTTCAGAGGAAGCTACATTTGAAACTCTTGCTGTTACGTCCAGCTCATTCCTGCTGTTGTACTCTCTTCTCACCGAAAGGTTCCAAGGCTCGTGACCAGGAAGAGGAATGGGCGCATCATGAATTAGGCTTCTGTTTACATGTTTGCCAACATGTTGTGCTCTTTCTTTTTTTTTTTTTTTTTTGAGTTGGAGTCTCCTCCATCGCCCAAACTGGAGTGCAGTGGCCACTCCCGGCCAGCGCAGCTTCGACCCGCTGGGCTTTGGCGATGCTTCCGCCTCAGCCTTCCAAGTAGCTGGAACTACCACGCCCTGCTAATTTTTTGATTTATTGTAGAGATGAGGTCTCGCTTGCCCAGGCGGGTCTCGAACCCGCGGGCTCAGGCAATCCACTCACCTCAGTCTCCCAAAGGTGCGGGATTACAGGCTGAGCCACCGAGCCTGGCACTTGTTTAACTCTTAAGTCCACACTCTTTCCCATTGTACCACACTAAACACGATTTTGATTAAAGTGTATCTCAGAGTGTCAGAGGTTCACATTATTTGTAATTGTGCTCATGTTTGGTCATTGACCGTACATTTTGTGTTGCGCCCCAAATCCAAAGCCCTCTGGCGTCTCCACATGGGTGCATCGCGACTGCCTCACACCCAGGATTCCCAGATCTGGATTCATCCTCTTGCTCCACTTTGTAACTCAGAGATTTCCTCCTCTGACTTTTTGAATAGGAACCAAAGAGTACAAGCATCTTACTTCTGCAGACCAGTAAGTGTTGATGCAAAGTATTTAAAACTCAGGCTCTCGAATGAAATACTTAAAACCTACACATATTTCAAAATGTAGGCATTAGAAAAAGTAAACGTTCATTCACTTAGTGAAGAAAAACATCAAGTCTAGAGTCTCAAAGTAGAAAGTGAGAAGGAATCCCAGTAAAGTTTTCTTTAATAATTTTTGACCACTGATTATATTCCAAATACACAATGTTCTAGGCACTGATTATTGTATTATAATTTCCATACATTAACCAATGGAATTCCCACAGTGATTCTTGAAGAGTCAACTCCAGACTCTGAGTCTTAACCTCTATAACCATTATTACTCCACAAAGAGATCCTACATATAGCTCCTTCTGATAGCTTTGTTCAGGCTTCTCGCAGCCAGAGGTAAGGTTGCTTGCTTTTGTATGGGAATAGCAAGTCACTTTGCCATTTTGTGTGTGTGTGATAGAACTCACATAACACAAAAATTTACCCTTTTAAAGTGCATAATTCCAATAGGTTTTAGGATACTCATTCACAGTTATGCAATCAGCACCACTATTTAATTCCAGAAGGTTTTCATCACCCCCAAAAAGAAGCCCCATACCTGTTAACAGTCACCACCCCACTCTATCCCCAACTCCTGGCAACCACTAATGTACTTTCTGTCTCTATAGATTTACTTTATCAGGATACTTCTTATAAAGGAAGTAATAAAATGTGTGGCCTTTTGTGTCTGTCTTCTTTCTCTTAGCATAGTATTTTCAAGGTTCATCTACCTTATGGCATGCATCAGTACTTCATTCCTTTTTATAACCAAATAATATTCCATTGCACTGGTTATACCACATTGTGTTTATTCATTCATCAGTTGATGGATATTTGAGTTGCTTCCATTTTTGGCTATTGGGAATAATGCTGCTATCTACAAGTTTTTAGGTGGACATACGTTTTCAATTTTCTTGAGTATTGTGATATAATAAAAATATATTTTGTCTTTGTCCTTGGTTCCTGGCCCAGAGCTCCTAAAACCCTTGGGATTTCTTGAGTGATGAAAATATCTTTTGACAAGGCCTGAGTCATTGCTAATGAGATGACTCAGGATGGGGTTCCCAGATAGCCTCAGGGTCATTCGACAGAAATGACCAAATGTGAGATTAGAGAGTAGGAACTTTCAGTCCTACCTTCTGGCCTCCAACCCCCAGGGAGGAGAGGGAGGCTGGAGACTGAGTTCTCTAAAAGCTCTTGAACAACAAGATTCTCAGAGCTTCCCGGTTAGTGATCTCATGGAGGTGCAGGGAGAGCAATGAATTCGGAGAGGGTGTAGAATCTCTACCCGTCTCTTCCATTTGACGGTTCCTGAGTTGTATTCCCCATCATCAACCAGTAAATATAAGTAAAGAGTTTTCCTGTATTCTGTGAATTGTTCTAATCAAGTCAGATAGAAATGTGGGTAGCCTGGGGACCCAGGACTGGCAACGGGTATCTGAAGTGAGAGCAGTCTTGTGGGACTAATTCCTTAAACCTAAGGAACCTAACTCTAAGCAGATTGTGCCAGAATAGGATTGAGTTGTAGGATACCTACTAGCATCAGAGAATTGAAGAATCACTGAAGTGTATATCTAGAGGTGGAATTGTTGAATCATATGCCAACTTCATGCTTAACACCTTGAGGAACTGTCCAATTGTATTGCAAAGATACACCACATCTTACATTCCCACCAGCAGGGAATGAGGGTTTCAGTTTCTCCACATCCTCACCAACACTTTATTGTCTGTCTTTTTTATTATAACCATTCTAGTGGATGTGAATTGATGTCTCATGGTGTCTTTGGTGTTTCCCTAATGACTAGAGATGTTGAGAAATTTTTCATGTGTCTTTTTAAAGAGAAATGTCTGTTTAAATCTTTTGCCCGTTTTTTAGTTGGGTTTTTTGTTTTTTGCTGAACTGTAAGAGCTGGACATTTATTCACTTTTAAAATGGAAGAGGCAGAGATATAAGCCTCTCATCTCTCAGAGGCACCCACAGGAAGGAAAAAGCAGACACATAGCTGAGTGTGCAAAAAAACAAATCAAGACTGGCCCATCAGGACCTATTGCAAATTCCTTGTCCAGTAACCCCTAATAAACCAATTCTGAGACAGAGCCTGCATAAGGTAAGTCTTTGACAAACAGGAAACAGAAAAGTCCAAAAGCAGGAGGAGGAAATAATTTAGTTATCAAGGCCCCTGAATATGACAGCTGTTCCTCTTCCTCCTTACCCCAAGTTCCACTTCTGACTTTGGTAATGGAATTCATTTTCAGTTAAATTCCAATGATGCTAGGGTTTCTGTTACTTAAGGGCCACCATTGTGGTACTCAAAAAAGTCACTTTAGGGTGTCAAAACTGTGGGCTCTTCCTTTACATTTGACAGTCATGAAATGGGACACTACATCTTAGAGATTTTTTCCCCAACCTTCTCTAAAGTCAGAAAAATAAATCTCAGAACATTAAATTGCCAAAGTCACACAGTGCCTATTGCCAAAAACACACTTTGATTTTTTTTAGAATTTACAAGAATTCTGAACATCAAAGACCCCATTTTAGTTGTCTCTCTCTCTCTCTCTCTGTCTGTCTGTGTGCGTGTGTGTGTGTTCAATAAAGCTCAACTGAAGCAACTATTCTCCCTTTTGGGGACTCCCTTGTGCCCTCAGACACCCATAGTCACAGGGTTTTTTTCTTCTATAGTCCATGTCTACAATGATCAGACTTTACATTAATCTTGTCTTCTTTCTTTAAGGTGAAAGTATATATGTCTATACTCTTGAATTAATGTTCCTTCATTATAAGCTATGTATTCTTTTTTTTAAACCATTGGCTTTCAATAGACAGTGCCTTTGCTCAAATGATCAATCTCTTGGTAAGGAATTTCTGCGTGAATCTAGAAAAGAAAAAAATTGTAGATCTTAGGTTTCGCTATGCTCTCACGCAGAAAGCACTGTTATGTTGTAGTATGACTATGCTCTTTGATAGGCTCAACCGTATGGTTAGCTGACTTTCTTGGCACCTTACTGACCTCTAGCACTCTTCATTCCTCCCCTCTCCTGTGAATCTTCAGGCTTCTTCCTAGCTGCCTGCAAGCGCAGCTTTGGTTCCAAGGCATGTCCTTTTCTTCCTGGTCATCTCCATGGCTTGCACTAACCAGTGTTCATCCAGTCTGCTCATCCAACTGCAGATCCTTGACCAGGAACTTCGAGGAAGTGTCTCTGCCTAGGCCATGACATGTGCACCCTCTACCTTTCCCAGCCCTGGCTTCATTCCCACTGAAGGTCCCAGTGCTGTAAGTTCCTCAAATCACACCTCGTGGGTAGTGGCTTTAGGGCTGGCACTGATCCCAGCAATACATTATTGTAATGTACTTGGCCTGTGATGTTAAAATAAGATTACAATATACACATCTAGGTTGTACAAAAATGCACTCGTGTAACTCTTTTCTTTTGAAACATGCTATAAAATGATTTAACTAAATGTAAACAAAGAATCACCGACAGATAGCCACTACAGAAATGAAATATGACAGGTTCTAGTAGAACTTGTAAGCTCTGCTTACATTGAGGGCAGAAAGTAAAGAATAATTTATAAATTTTATCTAAAAAAACAGAGAAGGAATGAATTAATAGGTAGGAAATTATTACCCAGTTTGGAGCCAAAGACTGGCCAATTACTGTCTTCTGAGTGGAGCCAAAAAGTTCAGTTATATTTTAGTTTCACTCCCTTAAGTCTTCTATTCACTTTTATAGGAACAAAGTCATCATTTTATCATTCACATTATTTAATTTGCATGTTATGATGGCTTTTGCGTTATTGTTAATTATTAAGTTTTTTGAAGCTCTGTATGTACAAAACATTTTTGTGAAATAGCCATAAAAAATTAATTGAAAATATTTTTTATTTTTAAAATAAGTTTTATTGTGTATATTTGAGTTTTACAAACTGATGTTATGAAATACATACAGATAGTAAAATGGTTACTACAGTGAAGCTGATAAACATATCTATCATCTCACATAGTTACGTTTTTGTGTGACAAGAGCAGCTAAAATCTACTTATATAACAAAAATCTCTAATACAACATAATTTTGTTAATTACAGTCTTCATGTTGTATATTGTATCTCTAGACTTGTTCATCTTCCATGTCTGCTATTTTGTATCATTTGACCTACATCTCCCCATTTCTTCCCCCACCTCAGCCCATAGTAACCACTGTTTTATTCTCTATCTCTGTATATGATACTTTTTAAAAAAAGATTCTACATAAATGAGATCATGCAATAGTTTTCTGTGTCTGAATTAATTCACTTAGCATAATGTCCTCCAGATCCATCCACATGTGGCAAATAGCAAGATCTCCTTCTTTTTAAAGGCTGAATAATATTCCATTGGGTGCAAAAATATTCCATTTTGCATCACAATAAAGGAATACCTGAGTCTGAGTAATTTTTAAAGAAAAGAGGTTTATTTTGGTTCATTGTTCTGCAGGCTGTATAAGAAGCATAGTGCCAGCATCTGCTTCTGTTGAGGCCTCAAAAAGCTTACAATCATGGCAGGAGGCAAAGAGGGAGCTGGTGTGTCGCATGATGAGAGTGGACCCAAGACAGAGAAAGGGGGGAGGTCTCAGACTCATTTTAACAACCGGATCTTGTGTGAACTCACTACTGTGAGAGGGCACCAAGCCATCTAAGCCATTCATGGGGGAACCACCGCATTGGACCAAACACCTCCTACCAGGCCCCACCTCCCACACTGGGGATCAAATATCAACATGAGATTTGGAGGGGATAACAGCCAAACTATATATATAATTATGTACTTTCATACATGTATATATGTGTGTGTGTGTATGTATATACACATATATATAAAAAACATTTTCTTTATCCATTTGTCTATCAACAGACACTTAGGTTGCTTCCATATCTTGGCTATTGTGAATCCCAGTGTTTTTAGAGAAATTATTTAATTTGAATATCTGAAAAGATTGATATAAAATTTGTATAAATGTTGGATTTGAATACTAATTTCATTTTGTATTTGTTTATATCTCATTATTTTCTTCAGTCATTAAATCATACTTATCAGTGGCATGCTATACCCACTGCATTTTTTTCTGCCCTAAGATTCTTTCATCTTCCCAGCCATGTTAAGGAATTTAGATGACCTGTTTTCAGAGCTCCATCCCTATTGTAACTACCTCAAGGCCCGGCATAGCCTAAGTGAAGCCCTTAATATTGTTGATTGAAGTTCAAGACACTGGCAGTGAGACCCTGGGCTGTTGAGCAGGTTCAGAGCTCTGGGTTTACTTGGCTGCTCAGTTGGGAAGTTCACACAATAAGGGAGATTTCTAGTTTGACTCTGTAAGCAAAGCGCCTTTATGTGCCCAGAAAGGGTAATGGGTAATTGTTACACGGATAAGGGTGTGTGACCGTTTTAATTCCCAGACTCCTCTGAGAAGAACTGGTTCTTAGAATATATTGAAACCAAGGTCATGGAACAGCTGTTGCTGGAACAGCTGATATCTTTTCCGCTGTGGACTTTTCTTTGATTTAACTATGAAGCTCTTAGAATTGGGTTAGGAGGGAGGGCTTTGTGCATGTTGAAGCTAAGAATGAGGGTCAGGACTTAAGTTTGGCAACTCATGGTCGCCTCCCCACACACCTTGAAGCACCCCATCTCGCTCACCATGTCACCTACAGGGAGCATGAGACTCCATCCTTCCAGCTCCCAAAAGCAGTTGAATATGTATGCCTTTATGAAATAGCCAGATCAGTGCCTGTTGGTTGACCACAAAGGATGACAATCGTCTTGACACTGTACATAAGCTTGGGGACTCTAAGATGCACAGCAGAAATCCAGGTTGACAGATAACAGAATACGAGAAACAGGAAACAGAATGAGCACAGCAGAAATGCAAAAACTAGTCTCTGGTTAAGCCGTTTTAAAGCAAGCGCCAGAATGAGAGGTAGGGCCAAAGGGCTAGCACCCAGCTGAAGCATTGGGCAGTTTATTGGTATAGGGCCAGGAGAGCTGGATTCTTCTCCACCGTCTCCTATCCAGACAACACAATTGAGGGGTTAAGAATATGGGCTGGTAGCTTGTGGGGAGAGGGCAGAATGGTGGTTAGCTGTAAACTTGGGTAAGTTTCTTGACCTCTCTGTGCTATGGTTTTCCCATTTGCAACATGGAGATAATCATCAGACCAGCCTCCAAGGATTGTTGTGAGAATGAAAGAATGGTAGGCACAAAGCTCTTGGAACAGTCTACCCAGAATAAGTTCCTGATTATTGTGAGCTGTTGGTACCTGTTAAATGGCGCCAGGAATTTCTTCCTGGACCCCAGGTGGTGATGAGGACTGGATGAGAAAATGAATGTATGAGAAAGCTTTTGGTAATCCATCCACGTTTGTACTCAGACTGGGTATCTATGCAGATAGAGGGCCGCACAAAGAGAATGGCTGAAGAGAATGGCTGAAATGAGGAGAGAATGGCTGAAATGCTAATAGCTGGTTCCCTTCACATGAGGATCCTTCTCCTGGGAATGAGGGAAAGTCACGCTGCCAAAGACATAGTACCTTTCCCAGAGCAGGCAAAAGATGAAGGAATGAAGAATAAGGGAGGGCCAGGAGACAAAGTCTCCAGCAGGAGGTCATGACAGTCCCTTAGAGTCACTCCTAACCTTGAAAACCTACCATTCCTTGACAAACTTGAGGGGGAGCAGTACATTTTGAGAAAGAACTCAGGCTTTGGAGCCTGAAAACCTCACCTTCTTCATGTACTTGAGTGTCTTTCGGTAAGTTATTGAACCCATCTGTGCCTCACCTCCTAGAGCTGCAGAGTTGGTGCAGATAGATTAGTCAGTGGCAGGTTTAATTGGGATTATCTTTGAAAAGTGGCTGGCATTAGCAGGTCTAAATAGTTTTTTTTCTCAAAGTTCGTTCTGTCATTTGTGTTAGTGTCCCAGTACCCTTGCAGATATTAGGAATACATCCGGGGGGGGAAAAAGGAAATAATAAATGAAATTTTGCTTAGTGAAACGTTAGTTGAATTCCTGCTATAATCTCCTTTCTGGCTGTATGTTCTCTGAAAGGAGAGCCCACAACAGATTTTTTACATCCAGTGGGTTTTGCACCCAACAAAGGCAGAAGTTGGGTTGGTCAGAAGGTGGCCAAGAGCAATGAGAAATCCAGATGGATCAGACCAAGTACCCGCCTTGGGAAGTCTCAAGAGCTAGGGCAGTTCAGGCATCCCCACTGTCGTTTTTAATTCCTCAAGGACTGTCTCAAGGTTCCCCGACTCGCACAAGGTCTCTGGGTATTTGGAAATAACACAGCCCACAATGTCAAGGAAAGCTGCAAAAATGGAAAAAAGAGGGACAGGCAACAAGCTACTAAGGAAAACTTCCAACATGCAGCCCCAAGTGGGGAGGTTCTTCTGAAAACTTGGTGTAAACTAAATTCGATCATAAATGTCCTGGAGATATTTGCAACATAAAGAAATCTTTGGTGTATAGCTTTCAAATATAAATACATGTTGCAAATCCACATTGTCTAGATTCCAGGACACCAATCATTTACTAACAGACCTAAAGCAAAATTTCTTCCCTAGGAAGAAGCCATCAAAAGAAATACATATTTCCCTCTTATACCGTGTCTTGGACTCAGGGGCTATGGAAAAAAAAAAAAGAAATACATAAAAGAATGGTTAGATGCACCCCGATTTCAGAAACAGTAACATAGAGGAGTTGAGGTGGAAGTCCATCAAGGAATCTGGGACAGTGAGGGCTAAGTAGAGTAGAAAAAGCCAGAGACGCAGAGTTCAAGGCCAAGTTGGATCCTGCGACTGTCTCCTTGGGTGAACTATTGAACTCCTCTGGACCTCCAGCTTCTCGTGTATAAAATAAGGATGTGGGATTTAGATGAGAGCTGAGGTCCCAGTCAGTGGCAGGTTTAATTGGGATCTAGAGATATTGATGTTTCTTTGGCTCGTTTCCTAACAATAATCTCTTTGGATAAAACTGTCCACTGCCTGCTGCTTGTGCCTTTGTGAAGAAACACTTTACATTTTTCTCCTGTTTCAAGTTTCTCAGCTGGGGCTTCAACATTTTAGGATCAAAGGGAAATAAACCAGGTAGCGGCAGCGTCTTCCATTCCCTTCATTTTACCTGCTCCTTGGAAGGGCCCCAGAGTCTCCTGCAACCCTGGTGGGCCCCTGTGAGGGCAGTAGAATGGCAACAGGTAGAATGACCGCTAAGTGTAGAGAGGAGAACACACGCTGACCGCTTTGAGCTTTGCTTCCCTGTGCCATGTGGAACCACCCACTGGCGGATCTATAATAACCCTCATCTGCTGATGACACTCATTGTCATTTCCTTGCAGGAAAGGAAAAGGGTGGAGTGGGGTGGGAGGGTCAAGAAGTGATAAAAAAGCTGTTTTTGACTATTTTATTCCTTAAAAGAGGAATAGAAAAAAAAAGATTCAATTGAGAGGAATAAAAGGTGGGCGGGGCGTGGTGGTTCATGCCTGTAATCCCAGCACTTTGGGAGTCTGAGGCAGAAGGATAACTTGATTCCAGGAGTTCAGGACCAGCCTGGGCAACATAGCAAGACTCTAACTTTAAAAAAAAAGAAAAAAAATTTTAGCCGGATGCGGTGGTATGCTCCTGCAGTCCCAGCTATTTGGGAGACTGAGGAAGGAGGATTACTTGAGCCCAGGAGTTTGAGGTTGCAGTGAGCTATCATTATGCCACTGCACTCCAATCTGGGTGACAGAGTGAGACCCTGTCTCTAAAAAAAAAAAAAAAAGATGAAAGTACAATGGAAAACTATGCTTATCACTCCCCATCAGGGGGATCTTGAGGACTGAGTTGAGACGTGAACCTGGCCTATGAGTTCTTTCTCCCAGGGCAAGGACCAGTTGGGTGCTGAACTTCTCAGAGCAGGAATGTATTATCATTTTAGATGACAAACTCTTCCATTTTCAGTGACGATTCTGTTGTTTTGAATGCAGGTGTCTGGTTTTATTGTTGTTGTCATTGCTGTAATTCGGTGGCTAATTTGCTGTTGTCATTGTTGATAGTAGTGTGCTGGTAAACATGGAACGCCCCGAGTAGTATTTGCCACGGCTGACTTCAGGCTACCTGAGGTCGCAGACCTTGGCATTTAGGAGAGTAATCGTAAGCCAACCCCAACACGCCATGGCTTGAGGTTAGCTCTTTAGCTTTACATTAGATGAGAGGAACTGCCAGTTACAAGTTTTCTTAAATTATTTCTAAAATTATTTAAGACTGTAACTGCAAAAAAAAAGCCAACAAAAAAGATATATAAATTTTTCATGTAGAAGTCACAAATGTGCAGCTCAATGAGTTTCCACAAGCTGATTGTACCTGTGTAATTAGCACTAAATTAAAAAACAGAATATCATCAGCCCACCAGTCTCTTCATGCTCCCTTCCAGTCCACAGCCCCCATGGACCCATGCCAGGGAGAACCAGTCTCCTGACTTTTTTTTTTTTTTTTTTGAGACAGTGTTTTACTCTGTTGCCCAGGCTGGAGTGCAGTAGCATGATCAAGCTCACCACAGCCTCGAACTCCTGGGCTCATGCAGTCCTCCTGCCTCAGTCTCCTGAGTAGCTGGGACTATACAGTCTGGTGGGCCCAGGTGCACACCACCACATCCCAGCTAATTGTTCTATTATTTGTAGAGATAAGATCTCTTTATTGCCTAGTCTGGTCTCAAACTCCTGGTCTCTAGTGATCCTTGATCTCGCAAAGTGCTGAGCAGTGCTTGAGCCACTGCATCCTGCCTTAAGTATCCCAACTTCTAAAAGCATGTTGACTTTGCCTGATTTTGCACTTCATATAAATGTAATCATACCACATACATCTTATGTATGACTTCTTTTGCT
Source organism: Tarsius wallacei (assembly GCA_963574415.1). Classification (NCBI taxonomy): domain Eukaryota; kingdom Metazoa; phylum Chordata; class Mammalia; order Primates; family Tarsiidae; genus Tarsius; species Tarsius wallacei. The sequence continues at coordinate 20,663 of CAUYQG010072056.1, read as the reverse complement.
CAACTAAATGTTTGTTAGATTCAATGATTGGTGCAGATAACTATAGATCATTCTCACTATTATATAGTATTCCATTTTAATGAATATTTCAGTGCAGCCATTTTATCATTGATGAGCCATTTGGTAGCTTCTAGGTTTGGATACTTATAAGTAGTGCAGCTATAAACGTTATATAGAAGCATTTCTGTTAGGTATATCCCTCGCAGGGGAAATCGTTGGGTGATGGATAGACAAATGCTTATCATTAGTACTTGCTGCAAAATAGTGTTACTCAGGGTTGGTGTCATCGTATGTTTCCACCAGTGGTCCCCAGCACTTGATGTTACTTGTTCTTTTATTCAGCTATTCTGGTAGGTATATGGTGGTATCACAGTGTTTGATAACCGGTGGCATTGGGCATGTTTTCATATCTTTTGGTCATTTGAATATCCTCTTCTGTACGATGTCTGCTAAGTCATTTGCCCACTTCTCATTGGGTTTTCTGCCTTAAAAAAAAACAACTGTCTTTTAAATTTCTTCTTTATCCAAAAGAACAAAACAACAACAAAAACCCTAATTCTGAAATAAGTTACCCTTTTCTTGTGGTTCTGTCTTGAGAGCCAGAGGTACTCATCAGACAAGGCTTCTCACTTCTGCTTTCTCTTGTAATTTTTCTTTCAGTGCAGAGCATTGCCTCCACCATGTACCGCTGTCTGTCAACTCCTTATCAGATTCTGTGCATATTTCAGAGCTTCATTTAGAAATAGTATAAAGCAATTTAGGAAAAGTGTTCTTAAGTGCAAACAGTACAAATGCAAATAGATTTTTCAAAAGAGGACAATTCTTTCTTAAATGAAAGTAAGAGCTATTCAAATAGTCTCTAAGTAAGAAAAGTAATAAATTTAGACCTCAATAACCTCAAAAAATAACTGTGATTTCATATTAAATATGAATTTTAGAGAGTTTCTAGGAGTGATTCTTTTTTTCTTTCCACTAACTCAATAGGAAAACCTTGATTCTTATCTATAAGTATTTTTTAAAAACAACTTGTCCACTAAAAATTGAATTCCTCCTATGTAATGTGTAAACTGTCTTATTTTTTAAAATTCACATTTCAATACCTGGGTACAATCTGTTAATCTATGCTGATTCTGCATAAGAAAACAGATTGCTTGAAAGACTAGTTCACCATTTCAGAGGTTTAGGGACTCTCATTGGATGGCTGGGTCAAACACACCAAGCAAGTTTTTCATAGACACATAATTGCTTTAACCTTCTTTCAATATTTTTTCACATGTAATAAAATAATGAGATAAAGTGTTAAGAATACTATTTAAAATAGACACTGGGAACCCCAAAGGGGAGAGGATGGGAAGAGGTAGAGAGTTGAAAAATTGCTGTTGGATACAATATTGGATACTATTTGAGTAATGGGTACACCAGAAGCCCAGTTCCCACCAGCACACAATACACCCAGACAACAAATATGCGCTTGTACCCCCTGAATCTAAAAAAATAAATAAAGTGACTATTTCAGGAAAAAGAGTTAAGTCTCCCTATGTAGAAGAAGCAAGGCGTATCCTAGGATGTTTCAGAAAGAACTGGAGATATTCCCAGAACCTCCTGAAGGCCCTGGCAGGCTTCGCCAGAGCCCCGGTTGGCCCAGTCCTGCCATGTGTGCCTTTGCACTGCACACAGTATGGGCAGCTCAGAAAAAAGCTGGGAAGAAGGGAACATTGTCCTTCCACGCATTCTGCTTCCCTTGGGTGGCCTCTGCATGGCGCTCCCTCGTGTTGCAGACAGCAGGCCTGGCAAATGCACAGCCCCTGACACGACTCTCTTCTGGGCCCATGACAACAGGCTCTGTTAGGCATGGCATTTTTCCCATGGAGGCCAGGTGTGACCCAAATGCAGCTCAGAATTCTTAACACAGCACACTGAGCAACCAGTACCCATCTATCAGCGTTGGCGTTGAAAATGAAGTCGGTTTGCTCCACTTTCTTAGGCCACAGGATTCGTATTCCGTCTTCCCCATCAGTCTACCGAAGCCCCCGAGTGTACTTGTATTCCTTTCCCCAGGATTATTTACATTATCTTATAGGATAGGTCCCTGTTCTCTGAATCTCTGACTTCTTATTTTCTGTTGTGGTTCTGGATATTTCCCATTTCCACAAAAAGAACAGGGAGAGGGGTAGGATGAGGGTTGAAAAATTATCTGTTGGGTACAATGTTCACTATTTGGGTAATGGGTACACTAAAAACCCAGATTTCACCATCATGCACTATATGCATGTAAGATATCTGCACTTGTACCCCCTAAGTATATGATATTAAAACAAAAAAAAAGTTAAAGTCTAGGATCATGAGTCAAATGCCTACAGGCGCCAGATGATCCAATTATGTATTTAGTTCACAGGAATAACACAAATAGTTTTTACTTTCAGGAAGAAATATACTCTCCCATTTTTCTAATAACATATGGCCCTAAGTCCATCTTTGGCTTATTCACTTCTGTAAAAAAACACATGGTCGGTCTTCATTATTCCCAGTACAGGTTGAATATTTCTATTCCAAAAATCTGAAATCCAAAATGCTCCAAAATCTGAAACTTTTGAGCACTGACATAATGCTCAAAAGAAATGCTCACTGAAGCATTTTAGTTTGGGGATTTTCAGATTAGAGATGCTCAATCGGTAAATAGAATGCAAATATTCAACAATGTGAAAAATTCCAAAATCTGAAACACGTCTGGTCCCAGGCATATCAGATAAGGAATACTCAACCTGTAGTGTTTACTGAGAACACTGAATTAATGACTACTAAATATTGCTACTAGAGAAAATACAGGATTAGGTTTCTGTGAGCCTCTGCTCCAAAATATGGTCAACAAATCAATGCATAATCTCATTTTATGTATGTTTCTGCTTAAAGAGATCTTATTTAATATTGATTGGCTCACTCATCAACATTGCACTCACAGCCAATAGAACTATAATCATGCCTAAACAGAGCTTATCTATTGCATGTGTTTTCTCTACAAGGTGCATCACAGCCTTCTTGTACTTAGGAACGCTAGACAGCATTTAAGCACTATGGTTGGGGGCCACCTAAACAGCAAAATCACCAAAAAGAAGCACCAATTTGCAAAAACACGACACTAAATATGCCATGAAAAGCATGCCTGTTTATGAGCACTGAAACAAGAAGACAGAGCATTACCTTGCTCAGCTTCAGCTGCTGATGGACACATTGGGCGACTCATTCTTTGCTGCTCTGTCTGTAAATGACAACGAAAGTGCTGTGAGTGTTGCTTTTGGAACTACACATACATTTTGCCAGGAAGATAAATTTGCCTATACAGACTACACAAATAAAAGAATCAATTGTATTTTTCCACCTTGATAAAACAGTGCAAGCACAAACATAAATGGCAACTCAAGTTTGGGCTCAGGAACTAGAGAGCAAGTGAGGTTGAGAGACTGGCAAACCGAGGTCGGCTACAGTAGGGGGTAGGTGTAGCCTTGGAGAAATATGGGCCCAAGGCTGGTAAGTCTTCCAAGAGAAGCCCAACAACATTGGTGCCATTTTAATGTAACCTCTCCTGATTTTAAGCGTTGGTTTAAACTTAAAACACCTACAACATCATGGAGCAAACCAAACCCCTCTTCACCATGCCTGACTTCTCCTGAGGCCTTTGTGTTTGCAATTTCTCACTGCAAACTGTACAGCCAGCTTTCTTAGTCTCAGTACTATTGACATGTGGAGATGGGTGATTGTTCATTGTCGGGCCACCCCATGCATCATAGGATGTTATTAGCATCCCTGGCTTCTACCCACTAGAGGCCAGTAGTGTATCCATCCCGCCACCCTACCACTAACCTCTGAGTTGTTGAGACCAAAACTGCCTTCAGACATTGCTGAGTATCCTCTGGAGGAAACTAATCTCCATTTGAGAACCACAGGTCTAGGTGAACACAGATGGACCAAGCACAGTCTCACTTTTCTCTGTTCCTGAGACTGCCTCTCTCCTGACCATCCAGACCCAAAGGTTCCAAATCCATGGGTATCTTTCCCTTTCTCAGATCTATCCCATTTCCAGAGCCTTTCTCCCATTCAACTCTTCCTTAATGTTTACTAAACCCCTTACCTTATTCCCCTGTGTCCCCTCACCTAGACTCTTGAAATATAGTCTGCTAACTAGAGACTAGTCCGTTAGTCTCCCTTCCATATTCTACCAGGCCATCACTGCCAGCTTGATATTTCAAGACACTATGTTTTATTATGTTGTTCACCTCATACCACCCCAGTCCTCACTCAAAAATGTTAATGAATGGTTCATTTAACAGAAATAATTGCTAAGGATCCAACAGCTTCTGCAGGAACTTATCAGTAGAGACAGCATGGTCGTAGAACAAACAGGTGCTCTGGCATGCTGAGTGCCTGGATTAAACCTTGACTCTGCAGCACGGACAAGCCTTGTCACATCTCCTCTTCTAATTCCACCCAGCTTTCCATCCTTCTCAACTCGTTACACATCCATGGTGGCAGAACAGTGCCTGGCTAAGAGCCGTAAGATATGAAACCGAAGTTAAAATTCTTAAACTCCTTAACCTTTCTGAGCCTCACTTTTGTCATCTGTAAAGTAGGGATAAAAATAATGTGCTCAGGATTGTTGGAAGAAGTAACTGACATTTTCCATGTAAAGTACTTGGCTCATTGCAAGCACACAGGAAGTTCTTAACAAATGTCACATGATATTCATTCCTATGGTGAGATCTTACAGATCTTATTGTCTGTGTTACATATTTGTCATTTCACATATTCTGACTTTGTGAGCACATACGTATACACACACACTCTTTTTTTTTTTAATTTTTATTTTAAAGATGTAGGGTACAATATGGGGTTAGGTATACAAATGGTCATTGTACAAGTAAAGTTTAGGCCTCACTTTGGTCCCCACTTCACCTGGTTTGAGATCAGGTATCTTTATTGATGAATTGTGCCCTCCTCCTTTCCTGGCAGTTTCCCACTACTGTCAATCCCTTTTTTATAGTATTATGATAATTGTTCAGGGTCCGTTTATGAGTGAGAACATGCTTTAATTTCTCTACCTAGAGTATGAGCTTATAGGGGGCCTGACACAGGTGTTTGCTTCTTTTTTGTCCCCGTGGTCCTGGTATAGTGCTAAGAAGATAGTTGACAATCAGTAAATACTAGTTCATCAGTTCTCAAGATGTAGTCTCCAGACTATCACCTGGGAACTTATTAAAAATGCAAAGTCTGGGACACCACTCCACACCTATGAATCAAACATTCTGAAGGTGGGGGCCCAGCAACCTGTGTTTTTATACAAGCCCTTTAGGTGATTTTGATGCACGTTGGAGCTTGAGGATTTTAATTCATTTATTCAGTAAGTGTCCATCGAATGCCTACCATGTGGGGTCAGTGACTTTTAGGAATTTGGCATACAATAACACGACTATTTCTGTTGTAATGGGGCTTAATTCTGTTGGAAGAAATAGACATAACACAAAGTAAAATAAGCAGTAGATTTTCTGGTAAGAGCTGGTGCTATGAAGAAAATAAAATAGAAGAATGGGATGGAGAGTGATTGGAAGGAAGTGGAGAAGAAGGAAGTTGTTTTCTCCTTGGTGGTGAGATGGGGCAGCCACGTGAGGAACTGCAGGCAGAGCCAACAAGCAGAATAAACAGCAAAGCAAAGAGCCTCAGGCAGGAAAGAGAAGGACAGAAGGAAGCTCAGTGGGCTGTATAAAGTGGGATGTAGGAGAGTTGATAAGAGAGAAGATCAGAGGGGTGGATAGGATGATGTGGCAAAGGGGACTGAATGATATTTTAATTGCAGTAGGAAGCCGTGAGAGTGTTAAGCAGGAGAATGATGTAATCTGGTTTGCATTTTCAAAAAACTACTGTGGGTCAGGTGAGGAAGCTCACCAAGAAGGGAAGTGTTAGGTCACACTCCCAGCTGGGCCTCCAGAATGTTATATCTGGCCCGCTGGGTTGTGGGTATCTGGTGTACGATCTGGTGCCGTGTGAAAGACGCAAAGAATTGCACAGAAGTTAGACTAGAAAATATAGTTTATTTAGAAAGTAAATTGCAGAGAAAGAGAGAGACAGAAAGAGGGGATTCACCTCCCCAAGGTAGGAGAGGAAGCCAAAGCTTAAGGAAACACGCTGGCCATAGTTCAAAGAGCACATGGCCACACCATAGCTTAGCAAGGCCATGGCAAATGGCTGCTCGTGAGTCCTTTTAATCCTTTCCTTTGATGGGGGAAGGTCATTAAGGTGATTGGGTGGTGGTCTGCTTCACATCATTACAAAGGCGCAGGTAAGCGCAGGTACTGCCTTACAGAAGGCAGATGGCAGAAGGCAGATGGGTGGGTTAGTCACATGATTGCCACCATGGTGGGACAGAAGGCAGATGGGTGGGTTAGTCACATGATTGCCGCCATGGTGGGATCTGTCTGTCACGAAGGTCACAAAGAGCTGATTAGGTTAACTTGAGTCTTAAGGGTGGAGGCAAAACTTGAAATAGAAAAGCTAAGTCATAGGAAACAAGCTGGGAGGGGGGTTGTAAAACAATTGTCAATAGCTACCTCTGAGAAACTGGTTCTGTCCTTAGCTAATGATTAGAGGGTAAGTTAAGGGAACCGCTAGGAAAAAAAAATGAGATTTAGGCAATGTTAAAATGGCTACTCATTGGGTATATTAAATCCATGTTATGGCCTTTCAGGAAGATTGCTTTAAACCAAGAGTTTGAGACCAGCCTGGGCAACATATCAAGACCCCATTTCTACAAATTAAGTTAGCCAGGTGTGGTGGCACAAGTCTATGATCCCAGCTACTCAGGTGGGTGAAGCAAGAGGATCCCTTGAGCCTCTTGCTAAGTGAGCTATGATTGAGTCATTGCACTCTAAGCCTGGGAGATGGAGCGAGACCCTGTCTATAAAATAAATAAGTACATAAATAGGCTTGAACTACAATTTTAAAGGTGGTGAGAAATGGTTAGTTCTGGAATATACTTAGAGTACCAAAAAAAAAAAAAAAAGGAATCAAGGACAACTACAAGGAAGGGGCCTCAGAGACTGGCTAAATATTAGCACCATTTATTAAGTTGGAGCATATTGAGGAAGGAACTGGTTTAACATGATGGGAGAGGAAATTAATCGTTCTTTTTTTAAGTTTTTAAAGTTTGAGGGACTCGGAGCCACACAGGTGAAGATATAGAGGACAGAGTCTAATGCCCTGGTCCACAGCTCAAGGAAGAAGTCAGACTGGAGAGATAAATTTGGAAGTCAACAGTCCTGTCAAATTAAACTAAATGTGGCCTGAGAACGCCTTCATACAGGAGTCCTTATGTAACAAACTGCAGCCTAATTTAGTATGTAAACTAACTGAAAGCCTAATTTAAGAGTATACTTTTGTAACAAATAGCTGAGTCCCAGCTAATCACAGCAACTGAGCTTCAGTCAATCGCAGGCGGCCAACTGTTCAAATAAGGCAAACGCTGAGCTGTAACCAGTTGAGCTATCTTGGTACCCCACTTCCGTTTTCTCCACCTCGTTTCCATTTTCTGTCCACAAATGCTGTCTAACCTCATGGCAGACTGGAGTTCTTTGAACCTGTTCTGGTTCAGAGGGCTGCTCAATTCTAGAATTGTGAATAGAAGCCAGTTAAGATCTTTAAACTAGATATATTGTCAGTTTGTCCTCTAACAGTTCATACACATGATTTTAAGCCATGAGATGCAATGACCACGTGAGGGAGAGTATAACACTGAGAAGCAACAACTGGTGATGTAGGAAGAAAAATCAGGAATGTGAGTTCCAGAACCTAGCAAAGGAGTTTTAAGAAGAGCAGAATGAGGAGAGATGACACATAACATCAGTAAGTGTGCCTGATCTCAAACCAGGCAAAGTGGGGACGAAAGGGAGGTCCAAATTATACCTGTCTGATGACCACTTATGTACCTAATACTGAATGGTACCCTACACTTTGAAATAAAATAAAAAAAGAAGAGCAGAATATTCTCTGTGTCAAAGACTGCTGAGAGGTTATATATGACAAAGCACTGACCATTGGATTTGCCAAGATGGAAACAAATGAGAACCTTTTCAAGAGTGGTTCAGGCACAATGGGGACCAAAATCCAGTGGGAATTTGTTTTTGGTTTTTGGGGGTTTTTTGAGTTGGAGTCTCACTCTGTCCCCCAGACTGGAGTGCAGTGATGGCTCCCGGCCACCGCAGCTTCGACCTGCTGGGCTTCGACGATCCTTCCGCCTCAGCCTTCCAAGTAGCTGGAATTACAGGCGCGCGCTACCATGCCCGGCTCATTTTTTTATTTATTGTAGAGATGAGGTCTCACCAAGTTGCCCAGGGGAGTCGCGAACCCACGGGTTCAGGCAATCCACTCACCTCAGGAATCTGTTGAGGAGAAAATGGAAGATGAAAAAAGTGAAGACTGAGTTTAGTCAGCCCTTTAAAGGAGCTTTGCTGTCAAGAACAGAGGAGTGGGGCACCAGCTGGAGGCGATATGGTAAAAAAGAAAGTTGTCTCCTTCCCTTCCTCTTTTTCTCCTTCCCTCTCTCCCTCCCTCCCTTCCTTCCTTCCACTTTTGGAAAGAGATATTCAGACCTGCTTGCATGCCAATGGAAAGCGGTGGAGAAATTAATGGCACAGGCCCTGTGTTGGATGCTGGGGGTACAGGCTTAGAAAAATCAGGAGAGAGTGAAAATTCTTTACCTTTAGCTTTAACAAAATCTCTGAATCCTTTCAAAATTGTGTAAACATGTATAAATGTCAGAACACCCCCTTCAAGTCAGACCTGTATGTTGTTCTGGAAAGCATAGCAGCTTAAAGGAGCCAACCTAAGCTGAAATGATTACTTTTAATCAAACTGTTTTCCCTGCCAGGACAATGTAGCAACTGCTTTCTTAAAATCTGATGCTCAGGAGGTGAATCCCAGCTCCAGGTCTTTACAGCATGGTGTTAACAGCCCTCATTGGCTTAACTCTAGCCTTGAAGTCATCAGTTAGACTGTCTACATTTGTCAGAGGAGGACAAACATTTGGGTCCTTACTTCTCCCCCTTTGCTCAGAGTTTGTCTTTATTTTTACCCGTCCCTTTTTAGAAATGAACCTTGACTCTGTGTTCCATGTAGCTAGACTTTGGCTGGAAGATGACACATTGTGACTGCCCCATACACCTGTACTCCCTAGACTCTCTTAAGCACTCATTACCCATCCAAGAGGGTTTTCTGGACAATCGACTTCACCAGAATGTTCTCTCTATACAGCAACTGAAATAACCAAGTAGCCAGTAAAATGTACTCCACACCAGTTTTTTTTTTCTCACGTTTGTTGACATTCAACAGTTTGAAAGTCACTTAAAGACACTACTTTTATTTTCCTAGAATATTTCAAACATATTAAAGCCATGTGCTTGTGCCCACGTGCACATACGAACACACAGAGATCCATATACACTTCATAGATCCCTAAATTCATGGATTCTTCTATAAGACAAGATTCTGAAGAAACCAGTCTGCAAAATGTTGGGCTATAAGTTTTTATGTTGTTAAAATACTGAGAAGAAATTCTTAACTTCTTGATGCTCTAGGTTTCGAAGAACTGTAAAGCCAGCTGGCTGGATCATAAATCCTACAGTGGCCCCAAGTAGAGGGGCCAGGCAGAATTCACTAGGAAAGCATCTGTACCTTAAGCTTTATTTATGGGAAAGTTTTTAAATAATGATTTCAATCTTTTAATACATATGGGATATTCATATTTTATATTGCTACTTGTCGGCATTTGGTAGGTCATATATTGTAAGAATTTGGACGTTTTAAAGTCTAGGTTGTTGAATCTATTGTAACAAAGCTATTAATAATATTTCCTTATTATCCTATCCTTATTATAGGATTTTTTGTGATATCCTCTCTTCCATTCCTGTTATCAATAAATTGTGTCTTTTCTGTTTCTTGATTGGTATTTTTCAAAGAACCAACTACCCAATGTTTAAATTTTTCTCTATTATTTTTCAATTTCATTGATTTCTAGTCTTTTTTTATCCTTTTACTTTAAACTTTTTTATCTTTATATTTAAAGTACATCTCTTGTAGATTGCTTATAGTTGGGACTTAATTTATTCAGTCTGTCAGTCTCTGCTTTTTAACTGGGGTAGTTAAAATATATTTAAGTTATAACGTAATTATTGATAAGGTTGGATTTAAGTCTACCATTTTTCTATTTATCCCATCTGATTATTGTTTTGTTTAATGGTTTGTTTTCCTGTCTCCCTTTCCTGCCTTTGGGATCATCAGGTATTTTTTACTATTTCATTTATCTATTGGGTTTTTAGCTAAAGTTCTTAGTGACTACTCTAGGGATTATAATATATATTCTTAACTGATCATAGCCTGTATGCACAATCTATTATACGTTCTTAATTTATCACAGTCTGCATAGAGTTAACATTCACATAAAACATCAGAAACTTGCAATAATTTATTTCTATTTTCCCACTTTTACTTTGTGCTGTTATTATCATAGATGTTATATCTACATATGTTTTAAATCTCACAACATAGTATTATAAATTTTGCCTTTAATAATCATCTGCCTTTTAAATAAATTAAGGGGAAAAATATATAGTCTTTCATATATTACACATATATATTTACACCCATTTCAGATGCTCTTCATTCCCTTCTGCAGAATCAAGTTGCGATCTTGTATCAATCCACTTTACCCTAAAAAATTTCCTGTAATATTTCCTGTAGTGTATGTCTCCTGGAGACAAATTATCTTCACCTCTGTTTATATAAAAATGTCTTTATTTTACCCTATTTTTGAAGGTTGTTCTCTTAAATATAAAATTCTGGTTTCTTTTTTCTTTTTCTTTTAGTTCTTTAAACATTTGGTTCCATTTTCATCTTATTTGTTTTTGGTGAGAAGTAAGCTGTTACTTATCACTCTCCCAGATATAATGGGCCTTTTTCTGGCTAATTTCATGATTTTATCTTTATCTTTGACTTTTTGGGAGTTTGACTATCATGTGTCTAGGTATACGTGCAGTTCTGGTGTTTTTTGTTTTTTTTTTTTTAATTATTCTGCTTGGAGTTCACAGAACTTCTTGGATTTATAATTAAATGTATGTTCAGTTGCTTGATGTTATTCTTGTAGGCCACTGAATCTCTGATCATTTTTCTCTTCTGATTGAATTATTACTTGATCTCTCTGTTATACTTTTCTGTTCCAGTATACTTATTTGGTTTTGTTTTGTTTTTTTTTTTATAGCTTCCATTTCCTCATTGAAATTCCCCATCTGTTCATACATGACAATCATCTTTTTTATTTAAGTCATTGAACTTATTTATAGTAGCTGTGTTGAACTCTTTCTTTGCTAATTCCAACATCTGGATCATCTCAAGTTCTGTTTCTATTGCTTGATTTTTCTTCCTTTTTTCTTTTCAACTATGGATCTCATTTTCTATTTTTCTACCCATCTCATAATGTTTTAAAGTGGGCACTGTAGATGATACATTTTTAAAATTTCTGGTCTCTTTTATCTTTATCTGAAGAGTATGGTTTTGTCCCCTGGTACACATATAAATTATTGACTGATCACTTTGATTTTGTAGAGGCTTAGTGCTCTGCTGTGTTAGGGTAGTCTTTGGAAACTTCAAGGTGATTATAAACTACTCCATATTGGTAGGACTCAAATTCTAATTCTTCTTCACTGGACAGATGCAAACATCTCTGCTCATTTATTTCACTGTTAACAACTATTTCTTTCCCCTGGGAGGCTCCTTGGAGTTTCTTCTATGCTTCTACAGTTCAGGAATTAGCCAGCATCTCAGATGAAATTTAAATGCTGATTTCATTCAGGGATCCTCTCTCTGTGGCACTCTCCTGTACAGGATAACTCTCTTAGTTTCCAACCACTCTGACATATAAACTACGCTTTCCCTCACCACTGACCAATAAGACTTCAGCTTTCTCTAGCTGTCCATGCTCCAAAGGAAACTTTCTATTAACATAGATCTACACGTAATTCTTTCCAGTTTATGCCTGCTTTTGGTTACTTTCCAATGCCTTCAAATAACTTTTGAATATATATTTCTAAAGGATTATAATCTATATCTGTATGAGAGTTATTCCAATAAAAGCTGCTCTACCATTAGTGGAACTACACTTCTGTTTGTTCTTTACAATGCAATTTCTGGGATACAATAAAAAATTGTAAGACATATGAAGAATTAAGAAAATATAACTCCCTAGTCAAGACAGAAGCAGTCAACATAGAATACCCAAATATGCCCCAGATGGGAAGTTCAAAATAAATATAGTAGATATATTAAAGGAGTAAGTAGAAAAGTTGGATAACATGCATAAACAGATGAGTGATGTCCGCAGAGAGACAGAATCCATAAAAAAAAAGAACCAACATAAATACTAGAAATGAAAATCACATCTCATAAATAAAGAATTTATATATTGGTCTTAATAACAGACTAGATATAAAAGCAGACAGAATCAGTGAACTCAGAGAAGAAATTATCTACACTTAAACACTAAGAGGAAAGAAAAGTGAAAACAAACAAAATAGAAGGTCTAAAATTTGTGGAAAAATAATTATGTGGCATAACATACATATCATTGGAGTCCTCTAATAGTGAAGAGGGAGGATGAAACAGAAAAAATATTTAAAAAGATAATGCATGTGAATTTTTCAAAGTTGAAGAATGACTTCAACCCAGAGATCCAGAAAGCCACCAGAACCTTTAATAGGATAAATGGTGCTAAAACAGCTGGATAGTGCATGCAAAAATAAACAAACAATAAAAACAAAAAAAAGAACCTCAACTTCTACATAAGTTTGCATACAAACAACAATTTTATTGGATATTAGACCTGAAAGTATAAGTTAGAACCATACAGCTACTAGAAGAAAACATAGGAGAATATATTTTCATTGTGGAATGAACAAAAATTTCTTAGAGGTCTCAAAAAGTGCTAACCATAAAATAAGAAAATATATAAATTAACTTTGTTAAAGTCTAAAAATTTTCCACAGCTAAAAAGGCATCAAGACGCAGACTAGGAGAAAAATAACATGCATCAAAAGATTTAAATTTAGCATATATATTCTTAAAATAAAAAGCAAACAATCCACTTTTTAAAATGACAAAAAGACTTGAGCTGACACTTTACAAAAAAATGTCAGAAGGCCATTAATCCCATGAACAGATACTCAGCATCATTAGTCATCAAGGAAATGTGAATTATAACCATGATAAGATACCATTTTATGTAACTTGTTAAAATGAAAAAGACTGACAATACCAAATGTTAAAAAGGATGTGAAGCAACTAGAACTTTCTGCCCTTGCTAGTGGGAAGATAAAATGATTTTTGGAAAACTGACATTTTCTCACAAAGTTAAACATATCTCTACACTATGAATCAACCACACTACCTTTAGGAACTGACCCAAGAGAAATAAAAACATACGTACACAAAAGACCTGTAGAAGAATGTTCATAGTATTCATATTCATAACAGCCTCGCACTGGAAACAACCCAAATGTCTATGAATAGAAGCATAGATAAACACATTGTGGAATTTCACATAATGGAATACTACTTAGCGATACAAAGGAATAAACTTATGGTACATGTAACAATATGACTGAATCTCAAAAACATTATGTTGAGTGAGAGCAGCTAACACAAAAAACATACCCGTATGGTTCTATAAAAATAAGAAAGGTATGACATATACAGAGAATGTTGAGATGCTGACCTAAGGAGTACTAAGGGAATAAAGATGTTAGCTAGATGGTAATAGGAAGATGAGCTGATATAAGACTTTGAAGGATAGACTAAGGGGATAAGAGTTGACCAAATACAAAATAAGAATATTTATAGTCTCACTAAGTAAATAATATGATGAAAGTGCTGTTTCTAAAATATTATCCTAGAAGTCAAGTACAATCTGTAGAACAAAGAAACAGAAAACTGGAAAGCCCATTACAAAAGTTAAAAAAAAGTCCATTAAAAATTCTGAAGTGTTCCAGACAGAAGGTGATTCATCTGTGACTTCCAGTTTGATGGAATTCTACTTTTGGAATGAAAGACGCAAAAACCTTAAAATTAGGATAAAACACTTCCTTGACTTCATATTTTCTACTTAATGCGTTATTTGGAACCTGAATATACCTAGTAGTGAAATAGAACTGTATTTTTTTTTTCATTCTTGTCATTGTGCTCCCAATGCTATGCCTCCAGTTTGAGTACAAATAGGAAAAAATGTAGGTGTTGAAAGACAAGACCACCCCAGCATCTGTGTTTTTAACAGATGGCCTCCATTACCTATTATTAATGAAGGCACCTGGGTAAATACTGTGCTTATCAGCTTCCACAATTGCTGCTTCTGTAGAAACTAATTAAAAGTCGCGTGGTAATCATAGTAACATGAGGGAAAGTTGTGGAAGTGCTGTTTCGGGAAAATGAAAAATCTCTGCCCTTCCTCTGTTCCCTGATCTGTGTTACACTGTTTCTGTCCTTGGAAGAAAGAACTGATTTCTGAGGACCATTGTGGGTATGAGAGAGAGAGGGAGGTTGTGCTGATATTGGGGCTGATCGTAAGTCTGCCAGACTAAACTTCCGTTTCTTCCAGTTCTTTCTTACCTGCTCCAGAGAATTTAGAGAGAGTTGTGTCGTCAGCTCAGGAATTCACAATTCTTGTTTCCTACTACAATCTCGGAAGAAAAATGCAAAACATCACATGAGCATTCTTGCTTCTATGTGGAGAGCTAAGAATATACCTCACCAGGTTTAAGAGTTAGCAATATTTTTCTTATGTTTCAAACAGCTCATAGCAAATCCCATCAGTGATCTTCAGGGCATTTGTCATGTTGAATTTGTGCAATAGAGTCACACCATATGCAGCTGAATTGCAGGGGTTTTAACAAAATAGAAATTTCTTTCTTTCATGTAAAAGTCAGCTGAGCATTATCTGTTCTGTTGAAACGGTCATTGGAACTCCAGGCACCTTTGGTCTTGTTGCCATCATCCTTGTTGCCATCAACCCAGTGGGGCTCACCACCACGCCTGTGTTCTCACCATCGCAATGGGAAAGGGTGAAGAATGGAGGCACATACCAGACCCCACCCTACATCCCAATGGTCAGAAGTCAGTTCCGGGGCTACATCCAGCTAAAGAGAGGCTAAGAAATGCTGTCTTTATTCTGGGCGAAGAGAATTCACATGCAGCCGAATCAATAATCTAGCTAAAAGATGCAAAAACTCATTTGGTCTTCCCAGCCAATAATGTTGTTAGCATAGGCAAGGCAGAAATAACTCTATCCATTCTGTAGATGTGAGGCTCATATCACCAGAATAACTAGGTCGAGAGCATTCAGATAACAAGTGGTTGTGTCTGAATCGGACTTCAGTTTTGGCTGTGAGTTCCATGATTGGGCTGTCCTGTGATGCAGGGATGCCTTCAGGACTCCTGTGGGAGGTTGACTTGTGCTAGCCTAGGCGCCTAGATTACCATGACACTTTTTTTTCCCTCAATTTTTCTCTTTACTAATAGGCTACAGCTCTTGCTGTAATCTGTTTATAGAAGCACTACTTTCAATCAGTTGTAGACATAGAGACTAAATAATCAAATTTGTTAAAATTTAATTTAAAATCAGAGTAAATTGACTTAAAATCAGAGCCCAAAGGTCTATCCTTTGAATAAATTATCTTTAATTGATCTTTAGTGGATACACTTTTGTATCAATTTGACTCTGTAGACATCTTTTCCACTTATCTCCTATTTCTTGTATGAATGTTTTCATCACTTAAAAAAAATGAGAACATATGAATTTTATAAGCTTGGCCTATTTTTCCAGTTCATAGACTACATTACTAGAAGAAAGGTGAATACATTCACATTAAACGGCCATCATTTTGATTTTACAACAAAAATTGAGAAGAAAGTAAAACATTTTTATACCTTCTGAAATTTATGATATATGATGATATTTCTGCCTGTGTGTGTCATATTTTGAATGGATCATAGACAATTGGTAAACATATTTTAGAAATTACAATATTTAAGAAACATTTTTGAATGATTAAAAAGTGTTTTAGATTTAGAGTAGTTTATTTTAGCAGATAGACTACTACTATAAAAGATAAAAAACAAAAAGTTCAAATACGACTAATTATGGTGACTTCTAGAAAACAAAGCCTTTCATCTATAAGAGGACATAACATAACATCCATTATAACCTCCTCGAAGATAATTAAGGAAATATTTGTAAATTACTTTGGGGATTATTTTAGAAGACATAAACAACATTTTAATTCTGTGAAAAGAGCAGCACTCCTAATAATCAGACTAATAGCAGTAATAGAACAATTCATTAGCTTAGTCATTTGCAGCCGTAGCCTCTTGAGTAATTTGCTTTCCATTGAAAGGGTGATCAGCAGCCTCCACCAAAGGGTTGTAGGGTTTCAGGGTGATGAAAATAGGAGTTAGAGAGGTTGGAGAACAGCTTCAGTAGCCACACGGATATGTCTGAGGTCCTATGCTGGCTACCCAAAAAGCCTATCAGTGACTGCTCTAAGAAAAGGAGACAGCGCCAAACTGATTTTGTTAATGAATAGGAGATGGATTTATCATTCATTATTTTATCTGGTGGGCAGAAGCTAAGTCAAGCCAGAGGAATATTAACAGGTACAAGATGTTGCCTTCAGCTCAATTTCACCTTAATAAATATTTGCTTATTGATCCCAGAAGCTGGAGACACTGACCTTTGATTTGAAGGAAGGGAAGGCTAAGGCTCTGGCAAATTGTATTGCTTGTGACAAGATGGCAATTGTAGAGGAAACAAAGAAGAAACTGTGCAACAGAAAAAAAAAAATCAAGATCTTGGACCAGCTGCAATTAGGATCTTGGGATTGTGAAACCAGTAGGAAGGATAATGGCCTAAGAATAGTAAAATCAGTTTTCCTAGATGATTTGCTGAGCTGTTGCTGCAAACCAACTGCCTGGGTCATTTATTTTGTATTCAGAGTGGGTGCCCTCTGATGGATAGCTCACTGTGCACATGTGAAGTGACATTTCCAAACTGTCTGCAAAGTGTTGGGCTCATTTGTTGAATGTCAGGTTTTATGTGTGAGATTATGAGATCTGGGATCTAGAGTACAGCATATCTAGTGTTGGGAATTATTCATGATGAGTTTGCTTATTTCGTTTTATTTGTAGAAATTCAGCTTTGGATTTAGTAGGACAATTGCAGACTATACACTTGTATAGACTGAATGTGTTAGACCCCAGGCTAACACAATAAATTTGTATTTTTTATGTGAAAAACAAATAAATACCGAAGAATGTGTTACATTCTCTTGCAGAATAAAGAATCACTGATTATAAACTAGTTTCTGATCTGTTTAGAGAGGATTTCACACTTTTAGAATATTTTATTTTTTATTTCTATTAAGTATTATTAATTGATAGGCATAATTTTTGTCCCATTGTAGAGGTTTGCTTTTCCACGACTGTAATAAATAGAAGTGAACTAAAATAAACATCAGGGGCATGAGTGGAGTATCATTTTGGGACCTACTTATCTGAATTGATACTTCCTAATGTACCATCCTAATGATACATCCTAATTGTCTCCTATAGCAGAGGAGTACATTATTTAGCCTTTCAAGAGTGTCCAAAATATTTGCTAAAATATAAATATTGTATTTTCAAATGTGTGCATTAGCTGTATCATGGCTTCTAAAATGTACGCTGTATTAGTTTCCTTATTACTGCCATAACAAATTACACAAATTTAGTCACTTGAACAAACACAAATTTATACTCTTTTACATTTCTGTACATTAGAAGTCTGACATGGGGCCAGGTGCAGTGGCTAATGCCTGTAATCCTAGCACTTTGGGAGGCCAAGGTGGGAGAATTGCTTGAGCCAGGAGTTTGAGATCAGCCTGGGCAACATAGTGAGACCACATCTCTTCAAAAAATATAAAAATTAACCGGGCATGGTGACATGTGCCTGTAGTCCCAGCTATCCTGGAGGCTGAAGTGGAAGGATCGCCTGAGCCCAGTAGGTCAAGAGTGCGGTGAGGCAAGATTGTGCCACTGCATCCCAGCCTGGGTAACAGAGTGAGACCCTGTCTCAAAAAAAAAAAGTCTAACATAGGTCTCAGTGGGCTATAATAGAGGTGTCAGCAAGGCTAAAGGCCCTAGGAGAAAGTCATTTCCTGTCTTTCCAAGCTTCTAGAGGGCACCCATATTCCTTGGCTTATAGCCTCTTCCTCCATCTTCAAAGCCAGAAAATTTGTATCCCTCTTAACACTCGTCCATAGTTTCATCTCCCCCTGACTCTCCCTCTTCCACTTTTAAGGACACTTGTGATTACAGTATTATTATAACCCAGGATAATCTCTCTGTTTACTGATTAGCAACTTCAATTCCATCTGCAACCTTAATTCCCTTTTGCCATAATTTATTTATGGGTTTTGGGTGTTAGGACCAAGAGTGGTCCCAGAAGATAAACCCATAAAGAGGGGCTTTGGAGGTTAGTTTGCTCATGTCGTTGGACCTGGCACAGTGCTGTGCTCCTGCCTAATGGAAGATGAGATGCTTGTCATCTATGGCATGCAATGGTGGCAGCACATGGAAACAGTTCATATGAATCACTTGTGGTTGATTGTGAAGATGTGCCACCTAAATGAATGTGGACGTGTTTGGTGAGTGGCAGCTGGGAGGGCATTATTCTGCCTACCACATGTGTTTTTTCATATTTTATAATCTGGCAATCAGAATATGTTTTGCCATGAATTAATTTTTAAAAGTTGTCTCTTAGTTTAATTGACCATGCTTTTCTTTCTATGGGAACATAAAATAATGGTATATCTTACAACTGATGGCTTTCAGTTTAGTGAAAAAACAATATCACAACTTTAAGGAAATAAACCAAATAAGTGGAAAAGTGAGTATAAATAAGATTCAGTCCTTTCTTTTCTGTGTCAGCAATAAATCATGCTCTCAGAATGACGTCAATTACCAGATGTGGTGACTAGCACTGGTAGTCCTAGCTACTCAGGAAGCTGAAGTCAGAGGATTACTTGATCCCAGGAGTCAGGCCAGCCAGGCAAGACCCTGTCTTTAAAAAATAATAGTACCAGCCTTTTAATGGGGTGGTTTGTTTTTTTCCTTTCGGCATGTTTGAGTTCCTTGTAGATCCTAACTGTTAGGCCTTTGTCAGATATTGAGTTGACAAATATTTTTTCCCCTTCTGTGGGCCGTCTCCCTGCTCTCTTGATGGTTTCTTTTGCTTTGCAGAAGCTCGTCAGTTTGGTGAGGTTCCCCTTGTCTATCTTATTTCTTATGGTATGAGCACTTAGAGTTTTGATCAGGAACTGGTAACTTGGCGAGACCTCATCTCTACAATAAATTAAAAATTAGCCAGGTGTGGTAGCATATATTTGTAGTTCCAACTACTTGGAAGGCTGAGGTGGAAGGATCGCCTAAGCCCAGCGAGTCGACGCTGTGAGTATGCCACTGCACTCCAGCCTGGGCAACAGAGTGAGACTACAACTCAAAATAAATAAATATATAATAGTAATGTCAAAATTATTTCTAGAGAAAGATTAATCAATTTTGTAATACTCTCTAGACTTCAATTACCAAGTTTTAAAATAATAAATTTTTAAAGTTCAAGTTGGCCATGTATGTATTTTTAGAGATGGTAACTGATTAAATTGGTAACATCTTTTGTTAAAGATTTTAAGATCTAGAAAATGCAGGAGGCACCCTTATGGAAATTGGAACTGGCAACCAATTCCTAATCAAAACCCTAAGTGCTCATACCATAAGAAATAAGATAGACAAGGGGAACCTCACCAAACTGACGAGCTTCTGCAAAGCAAAAGAAACCATCAAGAGAGCAGGGAGACAGCCCATAGAATGGGAAAAAATATTTGTCAACTCAATATCTGACAAAGGCCTAACATTTAGGATCTACAAGGAACTCAAACATGCTGAAAGGAAAAAAACAAACAACCCCATTAAAAAATGGGCAAAAGACATGAATAGACACTTCTCAAAAGAAGATATACGGGCAGCCAACAGACACATGAAAAAGTGCTCAGCCTCTCAGCCTCACTAATCATCAGAGAAATGCAAATTAAAACCACATTGAGATACCACCTAACCACAGTAAGAATGGCCATGATTAATAAAACAAACAACAGATGCTGGTTAGGAGACAGAGAAAAAGGAACACTTCTACACTGCTGGTGGGAATGCAAACTAGTACAACCTCTTTGGAAGACAGTGTGGCAATTTCTGAAAGAACTAGAAATTGACCTTCCATATGACCCAGCAATCCCCTGTTGGGAATATACCTGGAGGAACTCAAGTCATTCTACCAAAAAGATACCTGCACATGCATGTTTGTTGCAGCTCTATTCACAATAGCAAAAACATGGAACCAACCATGTTGCCCATCGAAGCTGGACTGGATTTTAAAAAAACGTGGTCCATATACACAATGGAATATTATGCAGCCATAAAGAAGGACAAACGTATGGACTTTGCAGCAACTTGGATGGATTTAGAGTCGATCATACTCAGTGATCTATCATAGA